>JASDDO010000029.1:209308075-209611800 GCA_030015575.1 Agapanthus africanus | reverse complement strand
ATCCAGTTTGCATTCGTGTTCCTCGGAACGCGGATGCGGGTGTGTATGCACAGTTGACAGGGAGGCAGAGGCAGCGGATTCTCATTAGGGTTGTTGACAGTTGACCGTTGACTATTTGACTTTATGCTCAACCCTAATGAGAATATGATATGTGATTAACTATTATATTAATTAAGTATTATGGTGATATGGTTGTTGACTTGTTGACTTTTGTTGACTTGTTGACTTTGTTGACTTGTTGACTTTTGTTGACTTGTTGACCGGTTGACTAGGCTTGACTAGTTGACCATCATGATAACCATAGCCATCATTTCATGGCAAAGACTTTTGTTTACTTGCTCATTTGTGTAAAATGAGTGCATGAAATGATATGGTTGTGGTTGCTTCAAACCATCACATAAGACTTTCTTTAATATGATGAGTTATCATTGCTTTGGATTATGAGAGGGTGAGAGACAAAATACTTGCTCATTCTTTCTTGCTCATTCTCTCTCTTGTTCTTGAGCTCTCCTCTTGCTCTCACCCTCAACCTCTTGCTCCCTCTCTTGATCTATGGTTCTCTTGTCTCATGAGTTGAGAATCAAGAACCATAGATAAAATCCCATTCTAAATCTTCTGTACTCATTCTAGTTCACTAGGTTTAGCAAACCAAGTGAACTAGTTTCTTCAAAGAACGAAGAAGGAGCTAAAGGTTGGAGCTTTCAGGTGGATCTATCTTCGGCGTACGGAGACCACGAGAAGAAGCCATTGGACCACCATCGGAGCTTTGAAGACGAAGGAGTTCAAGACAAGCAAGGTATAACCATCTTCATCCGAGTAGCTAACTCTCTTTAGCAAAGTATGCTAGTTTTAGTTTAGTTAAAGATCCCGACTTTGCTTAGTCCATGTTGCCCCTTGCGCTAAAAATTTGATTTTTATACCGTTTCCGCCTCCCCGTAAGAACCGGGGGTCGCAACGTGGACTTACAAAATCAAGTGTTGATTTAATGATTTAATGTATAATTATATATTAGATATATTACTTTACATTGACTAGTATTGGTTCACTTAAGATTATTTTTCTCACTAGATTATGCACATTGTTTATATGATATATTTTTGTGCACTAGTTTGTATCATGTTTGATGATACATGCAAACTTGGGTGTGTGTATGCTTTAAACCATGTTTAGGTTAATGGTTAGGGTTGTAACTTATTTATTTATTTATTTTGGTTAAAAACTAAATGGTGGCTTTTCTTTCTTTGCTAGAAGTTTCATGATACTTCAAGCAACTTTGACAAAGTCTTAACCATTTTGTTTTTATCCTTTGACCTAACCATTTATCTAAACTATGCTTTGCTTTCTACATGAGTTAACTTCACCCATGGTTGCATTATGATAAGTCTTCACTTGATTTATTATTTTCAATAATCCATTTTCATTTTCCTTCTTCTTCTTCTTCTTCTTCATGAAGTGAAGAAAGCTTTCTTGAAAATTTTCAAATGATGAAATCAAGTGAGAAATCCAAATCCAAAGTGAACCCACTTCCTATTTCTTCATCCTCTACCACATGCCATGTTGTATAGGGTGTTATCTTCACAAGTTTCATGACCTAGTGAAGATGGAGCTTGAGTTTGAGTTGCCTCGACGTAGATCATCTTCGGCATCGAAGTCAACGACCTAGCCCGCTTATTTCTTCGACGAAACCATCGCTAGAGTCCGGGATCCCAATGATCACAGCGGAGGGACGTCAACACGGAGCTTTAGAAGTGGAGGAGCGGATCTACAAAGGTTGTAATCCCTTTCACTTGTAGTTAAAGTTGTTAACTTGCATGCTTTCACCTTACCTCTAGTTAACGATCTCAATTAGGGTTTCTCGGCACATGGAAAAAATTTGATTTTGGCATGGTTGATACTTTGTGGAACCTCATGAGTGTGCCTAGGAACCCTACAATATTGTACTTCCATATGCCATTTTGAGATCATGCTGTCAGGACACCAGCACCATTACCGATGATGCGTATGGTCCACATACACTTACTTGCCGGCTCACACACATCATCATCGGTAATTGCCATGTCACGTACACTTTAGAAAATACTATTTCATTGACATAGCTTGCTAATTGATAGTTTCTACATGTTATAGCTTTCATATGCTAGTTTAATTATTGCATGATATCAGAGGCATCCATATATTCATTGGTTATGCGGTATTATGGAGATTTATGCCGGTTTTCATTGTTATTGACATGGTGACTTGATGATTTCGGATTCTTCTTGATTTTTTATGGATTTGGAAACTGCATGTGAAAGTTTCGTAAACTGATGAACCATTTTAAAGAGGAAAAAATGCGGTTTTCCTTGATATGTTGAGTATCGTCCACCATGATATTTTCTCGGTTCTGAGATGTTTTCGAGACCCGATTCGAGGAGTTAGATGAACCATCTCAGGTACATGGTGGACCCGATATAGTACCCCGAGGCAAGAAGTTCGAGTAGTAGACGATGAGCCCGGCAGGGGCAGACTGCCTACCGGTGATTTTACCTGGCGTGGCAGATATCCGGAGGATACCGTTCGTGGTCATGAGTTTGATGATATGGGCCGATCCGGACTGATGGAGCCCGAGGTTTTAGATATTGAGATATTGAGATTTGAGACACTGAGATATTGAGATATTGAGATTAGTGTTTTGTGTCGATGCTTGACACGGATTCTATGTTGATTTCATTGATGGCATCTCGATTTATATACCTACATAAATCTCGTTGATTAAAGGAAAACAGTTTTTCGATTCATGATGTACTCGTATTATATGCATTGCACATCATTTTAGTGACATATTGTTACCTGACATTTGTACATAATATTCGTGGCATGTTGTTACATGAGGCACTGACACGAGTACTTGGTTTTACACTTATTGATAGATGTTTACCCTCATCATTATATTATGCTTCAGGCCATATTTTTATTTTGAGGATATTACTGATCGTATGACCTAGGATTGCGTTATACATGCGATTTCTGCTAGTAGATGTTTTCTACTCACGAGTTGGCAACTCACCCCCGTTGTGCCACAGTTCCTTGCAGGTTTTGCCGTACAGGTTCTTTGCGGCTTTGCTGACACACTGTTCCTTCCGGATGATTGCTTTGACAGGTGGGTTCTTTGGGTTAGGACCACCATTGTATATTGTTATTTTAGTTGTATCTAGTAAAACTCCATCAACCAGATTGTATATTTGAGAGAGATAGAAAACCAGACCTGTTATTCTTTTGACCTTAGAGTCGCGCGTTGTATTATTATGGTTTTCATGTTGTTTTGAGTTTCTTTTGAGTTTTGATCTTCACCCTTCGGCGTTGTATATTATATTGCTTGCGTGGTTGTGACAGTCGATTGACGAAGAGCTAGCTCCCGCTTAGGGATGCCTTTTTTGTATTTCGTATACTATTCATGTTGTATCCCGTTTGGGGTCCAGTATTTACAAAGGAGACTCTGCCGAAATTTTCAGAAAATACTTGAGATTTTAAAAATACATATTTCGGCCTATGTTGATTAAAACTACTTGTTTTCAATTGGTTTTTCCTTCACTCTACTGCTTCTTGGTTTTGATTTCTAGGGTTTTGGCTTACTTAGATTACGTACGCCTCGAGACGTTTCGTAATTTAAGGGCCGGTCATGTTTCGTACTTTGCGGGTCGTGACACTAAACCCCTATGAGAGCGGCAAGTAACACTGCCAATTCTAGGGTTAGGAGACCCGGTCTTGACTCCTCGAGATGGCCTCCCACTGGACCCTAGAACCCGGTTACTTATGCTCCTCTCCTCGGGTATATCCTAATGTGGAAAAGTAAATAATATACAATGGTGACATCATCCTCAACCCAGAAGTGCCCCAATAAAAGAATATTATATACAATGAATTTTACATGAATGAAAATAAAAACCCTCATCACACATAAAACCCCCGGCTATTCAGAACACAACGATCCAATATAACATATCACAGCAACACATAATATCTCATATCATCAACGTAAGCAAGTATGCGTATCCCGATTGTCGTTGATGTATAGCAACGAAGCCGACGATACACCACATGCTACGCTTATGGTCACAGAAAAGAAAGTGTAAAACTACAACATTTGGAATCCACAATCGCCTTAGACATCGTAAACCCGAAATATCACATATTACGGATTTCATGCCTAACTATATGAATTCCACATATTGTATCACAATCATAGAATATCAAGACGATGTTTAACGTTTCGATCGAATCAACATACACTCACAAATTACCCCCGTGAGCTCAACGCTTGAGCAAAGTTAAAACACTCAAAAGCCGTGCCACAGTGTCCATGGACCAGCCATAGAAGGAGTTAATCAATGCCTCACTTATGACACCACGGAACTACGGCAAACCCGAAGGTTCAAACGCGGTTCCATGGGCATAGAATCGAGTTAAGGTTATTATAGTCTTCTAGGGGGTCCATAGGGGTACTTGCACGATTTTACGAATATAATCAATTTCGAAAAATTACAACACTTGGAAATTTCAGCGAGGTACAAAATGTGGTGTGCGAAGTTCGATTGAACTGCTAAAAACAGTCAAGGTCACCAATACAGTGTTAAGTTATACGACTACGAAGCACTACGAATTAGCCCCAGGTCAAACAAATCATCACATGAAAATTGGGTTAAATAAACAATACTAGGAAACCTAAAATGAAGACATAAGAGCACAGGGGGAATACGGGGGGGAGGGGGGAGAAGAGCCTAGAGGGCCGGCCTGGCCGGAAATATTGGCCTGGGGCTCGGTCAAAATCCAAGCCCCTCCTTCCGTATTTCACCCATGTTCTTACAATGTCCCAAATATCATTCTGCACCTGTTTGGAAAATTTTTAAAGGACTTTTGAGAAAATTTACAGAGAGCAAAATATGGGTTTCATAATACCGTATTTCGGAGTCGATTTCGTTTTCGTAATTTTTTTAACACTGTATCTAGAATTCTAGTTTGGCTCTGATACCACTGTTGGGCTTCCCTTGCACCTAGTCTAGGGTTTGGTAGCATCACTCAAGCCACTATAAATTTAGAGAGGTGCAAAGCAAGTAAACCATGAATCTTTACTAGAAAATCTAGGGTAACAAGTTTTTATCACATACAAAGAAGTAAAGAGAATAAGATTACAACCTTGGTAGTCCGTTCCTTCGCTTCATAAGCTCCGTGTTGAGGTCCTTTTACTGCGATCATCAAGAAGTCCGACTCTTATGAGGCTCCAAGAGGTGAATGATGCATCTTGCTTGAAGTCTTCTTGATCTAAGATGATCTACCTTGAAGAATCTCTAACCCAAGTTTTCACTTCACTAATGAAGTAATTAGAGAAGTGAACACCCTAATCTAAGTGGCTAGAATAGATGAGGATGATGAAGTAGGAATATTGCTCTCTTTTGTTTTCAATTTCTCACTCTTAATCACTATAACACAAAAAGCTAGCAAGCTTTTTAAGAGGAGGAAGAAGAAGAAAACCTTTTGTGATGAATAATGAATTATTGTTGTGGTTACAATTGCAACCATGGATTAAGAATGAAAGGCTTAACCCTTGTAGAGAATAAACCATAGGTTAAGGGTTTGGGTTGGGTTAAAGAATATCTACACAAAATATCAAGCTAGATGACAAAAGTCAAAGCTTCATAAAGCTTCATGAAAGCTTCATCTAAAGGATAACCATAATCCAAACCCTAACTAGGTGTAAACCCAAAATCCATGTTGCATTTGTAACCCTAACATGTTACAATATTATATATCACATATACAATATATTTTGTAACAAAAGAAAATAATACAATTAACATATATCTCATATACATCAATGTATTATCCAGTGAGAAAATGAATCAATAAAGCGAGCTTATATTAGTTAACATGATGTAATATATCATATATATAATTATATATTAAATTATCGAATCAACACTTGATCTGACAATCCGGCTATATTGCATATAACCGATTAATATAATATATACCATTTCATCGAATCAACACTTGATCCGATGACCCGTCTATATCACATATTCCCGGCCGATATCACATATCGCCAGAATAGAATACAGTATCTCATATCGTATTATTCTCGGTCCCGCACACATCACATATGTGCTCCTACTCCGTTTTGCCTGAGCCAGGAAACCTCTGTGTAGGACTCTAAAGAATCGTTAATACGCCGGCAGTAGGTGATGATCATATCAAACACCCACAAGCTGCAAGCGGTCAGCTAAATGTAACAGCCACCCAGGTATTGAGCGATCAGAAGATCAACAAGTAAGCCTGTACATTCTCCTGTGAATCCAATCAGTAACACTACCGTACAGTCCGGTCTCTTCGTCTCATATGTCGCATATCAAGTCTAGGGTTGATAAACGTCAGACCCCAGTAACCGATAAGTCGTGTCGATGTGAGGCTCATAACAGGTCGAGAAACTACTGATAATGTAGGGTTCCTAGGCACTCTCAAGAGGTCTCACAAGGCATCGAACATGCCAATACAAAAATTTATCGTGCCGAGAAACCCTAAACTACGGATCGTTTGCTAGAAAACTAGGCGAAAAAGCTAACTAGTTAACACTTAACTACAAGATACGGAAATACAACCTTTGTAGATCCGGTGCTCCACCTCCATAGCTCCGCAACGAGGTCCTCTCCGCTGTCCAAATCAAATCCGGGCTCAAGCGTCGGCTTTGTCGGAGAATGGGCAAGCTAGGTCGTCGATGTCCATGCCGAAGATGATCTACGTCGAGGCATCGCTAAATCAAGCTCCGACTTCACCAAGTCAAGAAACTTGTGAAGTAAACACACTCTACTACTTGGCAAGAGGTAGAGGATGAAGAAATAGGAGTTGGGTTCACTTTAGAATTGGATTTCTCACTCATCTTCATCAATCACCATTGATGAAGTGGAGGTTTCTTCATGGAAGAAGATGAAGAAGAAGAAGAAAGAATTATGATAAGTCTTTTTAATAAAGAAAAGAATATCCAAACTTATCATAATCCTAACTATGGTTATGTGTAGAGAATTAACCAAGGGTTAAAGGAATGGTTAGGGTTAAGGATGAGATAAGAATGGTGGAGAAAGTCAAAGCTTCATGAAGCTTCAAGTAAACAACAAATAAAGCCACCATTCTTTTCTCTTCTCATTTAATTTCCAAAATGAAATGGATAAATAAATAAGTGAATAAAACAAAACCCTAACCATAATCATGTAACCATGGTTTGATCTTTACACAAAAACCCTAGCATAACATGTATCATCAAACATGATACAATCAAGTGCCCAAAAGTATATCGCATATACAATGCGCACATCCGAGTGAGAAAATCCATCTTAAGTGAACCGATACTAGTTAACGCAAAGTAATATATCAAATATATAATTATGCATTAAATCACTAAATCAACACTTGATTCAATGATCCGGTCATGTCGCACATAACCGACTGGTATCATCAGTAACAACTTATCGAATCAACACTTGATCCGATAACCCGGCTATATCGTATATAACCGATCAATGTCACATCTCGAGAATGAAATACGGTATCACATACACACATCATTCTCGGTTCCGTACATATCTCATATGCGCTCCTATTTCGTTTCGCTTGAACTAGGAAACCTCTGTGTAGGACTCTAAAGACTCGTCAATACGCCGGCAGCAGGTGATGATCATATCAAGCACCCACAAGCCGCAAGCGGTCTGCTAAACGTAACGGCCACCCGGGTATTGAGCGATCTGAAGATCGACGAGCAAGCCCGCTCACACTCCAGTGAATCCAACCAGTAACACTACCGTACAGTCCGGTCTGATCGTCTGATATGTCGCATATCTTGCCTAGGGGTGGTAAACGTCAGACCCCAATAGCTCGATAAGTCGTGTCGATATGAGGTCTATAACTGTTCGAGAAACTACAGGTAACACTTACCAGTAAATCTCAGCAACACTGGCCAGGGATTTCCTGTTATAGCCAATCGAATACAGCGCAGCATCAACCCCCTATACCGGGAGAGACGAATCCCCTCCTATCGCTCATTGCCTCCATGTGACTCGGGACTGTACCCAAAAACCACCGTTTTGCACGCCCTCTTGGACGTGGTAAGATGGAAATCAAAGCACAGTGGGAACCACACAAGACTCTATGACGATCTCGGGTCAACAGACTACTCTGTACCAGTGTCACCAGAGAACTGCCATCTGACGTGAGGTATAATACCATCTGGGAGTTCTCGGCGAGTCCGTCCAGTGTACCCAGTCTCTACTGAGCACCCGTATATCATCTCTGATGTCAAACACCAATGGATATGGGATCATCCATCGCCCATCTTTATGGGTCGAGAAGGTATACGCTAGTCTACTCTGGTATATCGATGCCCCGTCTCGATACACCCACGACTAGGGACTTTGAAGGATGTACTTATGGACTACCATGTCCCCACTAGTATGATCCGCATCATAGTCCAGGTAGTCAAGCACATATCCTAAGGGCTTTACCAACATGTAACAGAGAGACAATCAGTATACACGTTAAGGTAAAGTTCAACCAGATAGCATACTATCATGTCGAGCAAGAAAGTCCTCCCTATATATGTCCCAGCATCCACTACAATATACATCCTATGTACAGTAATGGCCTCTAGGGCATACATATAACTAACAATCTCCCACTTGCACTAGGGCCATCTGTAGCAGTGGTTGCAGTATCTCATACTCAACCATCCCATAAAAGTCTTTCTCAGGGAACTGGCCTTTGTGAGTGGATCCGCTGTGTTGTCCTCTGAGTCTACTCTCCTAACCTCGATCACCCTGGAGATCAACTATCTCCATGATAAGGTGATACTGCCTTAGAATATGTCTGGATCACTGATGGGACCGGCGTTCCTTGGCATAAGCCACAACTCCATTGTTACACAATGGGAGGAACATAGTTCATCTCATGAACCAACATACACCCAAACAGCCTCTTTGGTAGCATCTTAAGTAGCGATGTATCCAGCCTTTATCTTCTAGTATGTCACGGTATCTAGCCTGGAACTCTTCCAACATACCGTCCCTTTACTGAGGGTATAGACAATGCCTGTGACTGACATTCAGTCGTCTTTATCACCCTGGAACACTTCCAGTGATTTTCCCCAGGATCAACTGATACCATCTCACTACAACTAGTGAGTATCCTAACATCTATTTAGATCTATCTCATAGATCCAAAACCCAGGATTTAGGAGGTATCACTTTGATCCTATATGGAGAATCATGGTGATAAGCGGAGATTGACCGAGCGTAGCATAGGAAACTCCTTCCCTATCAAGAGTATGTTATCCACGTACTCTACGAGGATCATCACCATACTCCCTACTACCTTTTTGTTTATACAAGGTTCATCTACCATTTTGATGATGTCAAACTCTTTGACTAATTCATCAAAACAGATGTTCCAACTCCGCGATGCCTGCTTTATCCTATAAAGCATCTTGCACACGTTTCCGCTGCTCCCACTGTCTACGAAGCCCTCTGGCTATGTACTTATAGACGCTCTCTTCCAAAATATCATTTAGAAAAGCTGTCATGACACCCAACCACCAGATATCATAGGCATGGTATGTAGCCGTGGCAAGTAGGATCTGGATGGACTTAAGCATAGCTACTTGAAAAAGGTTTCATCATAATCCACGCCTGGTAAATGATGCAAACTTTTAACAAGTCTAGCTTTGAAAGTCTCAACTTTTCCATGTACACCAAGTAATCTTCTCAAGATATACTTGCTCCTGATGGGGATTTAACCCTTCAGATATAGCAACCAAAGTCCATACTTTGTTGGTGTATAAGGATTCCATCTCAGATCGATAAACATCCAGCCATTCTTACAGAGTCTTACTCTCGATGGCCAGCTCGAAACTAGTTGGGTCATCATCTCATGATGCAATCCTCGCTCCCACTGTCATAGAGAAACCGAAGTATCTCTCAGATGGGTGAGGAACCCTACTAGATCGGCGGAGAGGCTGAGGTTCGTTGGTAACTATTGAATCCTTTGGTTCTTTCAAATCATCAGCTGCAGTTTGTATAGCTGGAACCTTTCCAGTTCTACATTACAGACCTTGCCTCGAGCTTGTCCGGATTTTGCTTTTCAGACATAGGCTGGACAACCCAAATCTTAACTAACTTAAGATATGGGCTCTTCCCTTTCCATATCACATATGAAGTGGTAGGCAACTGATTTGATTCGAACCCTATTCAATAGGTATGCAACTTCTCAAGTGCATAACTCCCAAAAGGAAATAGGTAACTCAGTAGTACTCATCATAGAGCACACCTTATCATATAGGGTGTGATTGCTCCACCCCGATATACCATCGTACTATGGTGTATACGGAGGAGTAATGCTAAGAGAGAATCTCATTCTCCTTTAGAATAGAGTCCAGGAATTCCATGCACAAGTATTCTCCTCCTTGATCTCATCATAGGACTTAATACTTATACCCGTATTGGTTCTCTACTTCTAACTTATATTCTGTGAATATCTCAAAAGGTTCGTACTTGTGTTTCAACAGGAACATATGTCTGAATCTTGAGAGATTATCAGAGAATATAATGAAGTATAAAGAACCAGTCCTGGTATGTGTAGACAGGAGACCTTACATACATCATCATGTATTAGTCCTAAGAGTTCACTAACTCTTTCTCTGTTTCCAATAAACAGGGCTATGGTCATCTTATCTTTGTGACATGACTGGCGAGTTTCACAAGATGTAAATTCAAACTGATTTAAATATACATCTAAATGTAACTTCAGCTAGTCGGGTCACATTGATCTGACGTAGTCTACAAAACCTCAAGAAGAATCCGTTCATTTCTGAACTCTTCCTCTTGTGTGTGTTCAGTATACTAAAGAACTGTAGTTTGATTTAGAACATCAATGCTTTTAGATAACGTGCCTGAACCGATCAACTTTTGATATAGGAAATGTTCAAAACATTATCCAACAATACAAAATTATATTGTTTCTTTACTAATAAAGAGACAGATACGATTTTGTATATCAGGTTCGGTATCTAATAACATTCGTTCAGAATCAATGTATTTGTAATACAGGGTGACAGTGACCAACAGACTTGGCTGCAACACTTGCCCCGTTTTCTGCCTCATGAAACTTATCACCCGTTCTCAGTTCTTCTACCTTTCTGTAGCCCTATGTAACAGATTACATATCTGGGATCCTGATCTGGTATCACATACCCAGGACGTAGAGGATTCTGAGAAACAGTTCTTTGTAACGAACACACCCGAAGATGATGCATCAGCATGCACTCTCTTCGTTTGGGCGGCATAGGAATTCTGGTATTCCCCAATTTCCTGCTCTGTCTTATAACAATTATAAGTTGGAGCGGGACCAACGTTCCCCAGCTCAGTATAACAAGCGGGTTCGGTCAATATTCCGTATTATTATCTTGATTAAGGCGTGATATGGTCGCTACCTGGAGAGAGAGAGAAGAAAACACTCTGCGTGCGCTCTTGCAAGATCAGATTGGTTATATATTTTATCTAATCAGGATGGCTCCCACTGTTTTTATCAAATCTTCCTTCAAACCTTAAAAGGAAAGACTAGCCGGGATTAATTACACTCTACAAGTTCGCCAATCTTTCAGCCAGGCCAGTGTCGGTACTTTGAGGGAGGTTCCCCGTGCTTTCGCACGGACCTAATTACTGTAAACCTCGTTTTCCCAGAGGCGTAACCCTGTTGACACCTTTCTAGACACCTACTTGACCGGCTAATTGCAAAGTGCAAAACTCTCCCAGGAGTAACAATTACTCGCAGTGGGTATCGGGATCCAACTATCATATAGAAGGTATGCAATCTCATTGCAAGTTTCAACACTTGAAACTCCCGATAATGGTTTTTACCCCTAGCACCTATGACCTTGGCTAAGGTCAACAAATCATAGGTACTAGTCAAGTTCTACCCGTCATTTCGTGATTAATTAGACCCACCCACATGACCCTTGGCTAAGGTCAACAAAGTCACATGACTGTCCTAACTAATCGCATCATATGCGGTGTAGGAAGACATCACTTAGCTACCGCACACTACGCCTCGGCTATGGTCGACAAACGTAGCACGAATACTAAGTACTCTACTTCCTAAAATGACGGAGGGTTGCGGCTGGTTTTTGTGAAAACCTTTAACGCTTTGAACTTGATCTCGTTACGGAATCAAATGGTTTTTTTAAATGGAATGTTTTTGAAGCTTTTCTAGTTTTGCTAAAGGGGTCACTCCCGGTGAAGGGATCGTCGGCCCTTTCCTCGTCGAATGAGGTGCGGGATATATCATATATATCACTGTGCAAAGCAAAAACTATAGAAGCGATCAAATAACAAACCGAGGGTTGTAGCATCTGCTAGTTATTGCTAAAGGAGTCACTCCCGGTGAAGGGATCTCGGTCCTTTCCTCATCGAATAAGGTGCAGGATGTTCTATAATGAACACCGCGATGCAAAGCAAGAACTGTAGCTACCTGTTTTATTTTGAAATTCGATTCCACAACATCAATTAGGTTTATTTTCTTTCATTAATCTCATTAATGAATATCCCATCATTTAAGTCCACCTAACCATCACAGATAAATATAACGTACGCTTATGCCATCCGCATTTGCCTCGATGTCCCGTCTGCACCGTTAGGTTAGGTAACTAACGCCAGAGCGAGGCAGGGCTAGCGCGGGTGTAAAACATAAGCAACGTCTATATAATATATCATATATACTATATATAATATCTG
This sequence comes from Agapanthus africanus, assembly GCA_030015575.1. NCBI lineage: Eukaryota > Viridiplantae > Streptophyta > Magnoliopsida > Asparagales > Amaryllidaceae > Agapanthus > Agapanthus africanus. The sequence continues at coordinate 209,598,997 of JASDDO010000029.1, read as the reverse complement.
TCATAGAACATCACATGATCACAGATAAAACACAGCAGAAGAAACATATGAAATATTGGATATACTAGGACGTCCGTGTTTTCAATACGAGCCAGTATAAAACACGGATTCCACGGTCGTGATGAATAGCCAATCCCACACCCCTAGACCCCTACGAGAGCGGCAAGCAACCCTGCCAATTCTAGGGTTAGGAGACCCGGACTCGACTCCTCGAGTTGGTCTCCCACTGGACCCCAGAACCCGGTTACTTGTGCTCCCCTCCTTGGGTCTATCCTAGTGCAGAAAAGTAAATAATATACAAACGGTGACTACTTCCGCAACCTGGAAGTGCCCCAATAAAAGAATATTACATACAAGTTTTTACATGAATGAAAATGAAAAACACTCATCTCACATAAAAACCCCCGGCTATTCAAACACGACGATCCAATATAACATATCCAGCAACACATAACATCAGATGTTATCAACGTAAGTAAATATGCGCATCCCAATTGTCGTTGACATATAGCAACGAAACCGGCGATATCACATATTACACTTACGGTCACAGAAAAGAAAATGTAAAACTACAACAGTTGGAATCCGCAACCTTCTCAGACATCGCATGCCTGACCAAATGAAATACTTAGACATTGCATGCCTAACAATTATAAACCCCGCATTTTAGTCTCATTATCGAAAAGTCTTTTCAATATCAAGTCGGGAAATTCAACAAGATTCCCGACATCCTGATCGAATGCTCGTCGCAAACTTTAGTAGGCGGCCGCACCCCCGATGCCGTCGACGAAGTGCACCAAGGCGGAACACCGCTGCCGCGAGCACCCGAACGGATGCTTTCGGCGATGGGGTTCTCCTGCAGTCACTTGGTCGGGGCTATGGAGTGAGGCTGTCTATTAAGTTTACCGGCGAGTATCCGCGTTCACAACGTGATTGCAACGGACTTTTGATCACATCAAAATTCCGTGGCAACCGATCAAGTGAGACTAAACTGCTATGTTTATAATATTCATTCCGTTATCTCATAACTATTTGTGAATTCCAATTATTGTATCACATTCCGGATAAATAGAAAATGCTAAACTTTTCGATCGAACAATCGAACACCCAAGTTTTCCCGATATAGATCAACACATGAAACAAGTCTAAAAACATTCAGTTCGTGCCTCAGTACCAACGGTCCAGCCGTAGAAGGGTCAAGCCAACGCCTCACATGTGGCACGCCGTACTGCCCCAAACCCGAAGGTTCAAAGGGTAGTTCAAGACGGTCACATAATCGAGTTAAGGTTTGTTGTCTTCTAGAGGGACCATCGTGTTACTTGCACTACTTAGAACGTCGTTAAACTACGGAAAAATCCAACACTTGGAAATTTCCCGACAGGGGAAAAATTGGGTATTTATATCCGGTCGAACTTTTTAACATATTCAAAAAATTATCCGGAACGACACATAGACAAAGTTTGACAATCCGATCGAATGTATGAACTCTCAATACAACCCAAAATACTCAACTCTTGATTTCAGATTAAAAATTCCCAGGAAAACCAGCACTGAAAAATAGGAGTTACTGTGCAAAATTCAATGGCAGATAAGACAAAAGTGCGGCGGAAGGGCCGCATTAGCACGCTAAGGCCGCGGTTCCGCCGCAATTTAGAAAGATCATTAGGTAATTTTTGCATCGTAATTCTTAGATTTACCTGCTTGTTTTTCTGCATATTTTTAATTTGCAAAAATCCACATTTTACAAAAATGTCCAGAGAGCATTTTAAAGTCGGGGTTTCGGGTCGATCGGACTTCTAACTCCGTCTACGCATCGCCTAAGGCTCTAGCTAGGCTCTGATACCACTGTAGGGTTCCTAGGCACTCTCAAGAGGTCTCACAAGGCATCGAACATGCCAATACAAAAATTTATCGTGCCGAGAAACCCTAAACTACGGATCGTTTGCTAGAAAACTAGGCGAAAAAGCTAACTAGTTAACACTTAACTACAAGATACGGAAATACAACCTTTGTAGATCCGGTGCTCCACCTCCATAGCTCCGCAACGAGGTCCTCTCCGCTGTCCAAATCAAATCCGGGCTCAAGCGTCGGCTTCGTCGGAGAATTGGCAAGCTAGGTCGTCGATGTCCATGCCGAAGATGATCTACGTCGAGGCATCGCTAAATCAAGCTCCGACTTCACCAAGTCAAGAAACTTGTGAAGTAAACACACTCTACTACTTGGCAAGAGGTAGAGGATGAAGAAATAGGAGTTGGGTTCACTTTAGAATTGGATTTCTCACTCATCTTCATCAATCACCATTGATGAAGTGGAGGTTTCTTCATGGAAGAAGATGAAGAAGAAGAAAGAATTATGATAAGTCTTTTTAATAAAGAAAAAAATATCCAAACTTATCATAATCCTAACTATGGTTATGTGTAGAGAATTAACCAAGGGTTAAAGGAATGGTTAGGGTTAAGGATGAGATAAGAATGGTGGAGAAAGTCAAAGCTTCATGAAGCTTCAAGTAAACAACAAATAAAGCCACCATTCTTTTCTCTTCTCATTTAATTTCCAAAATGAAATGGATAAATAAATAAGTGAATAAAACAAAACCCTAACCATAATCATGTAACCATGGTTTGATCTTTACACAAAAACCCTAGCATAACATGTATCATCAAACATGATACAATCAAGTGCCCAAAAGTATATCGCATATACAATGCGCACATCCGAGTGAGAAAATCCATCTTAAGTGAACCGATACTAGTTAACGCAAAGTAATATATCAAATATATAATTATGCATTAAATCACTAAATCAACACTTGATTCAATGATCCGGTCATGTCGCACATAACCGACTGGTATCATCAGTAACAACTTATCGGATCAACACTTGATCCGATAACCCGGCTATATCGTATATAACCGATCAATGTCACATCTCGAGAATGAAATACGGTATCACATACACACATCATTCTCGGTCCCGTACATATCTCATATGCGCTCCTATTTCGTTTCGCTTGAACTAGGAAACCTCTGTGTAGGACTCTAAAGACTCGTCAATACGCCGGCAGCAGGTGATGATCATATCAAGCACCCACAAGCCGCAAGCGGTCTGCTAAACGTAACGGCCACCCGGGTATTGAGTGATCTGAAGATCGACGAGCAAGCCCGCTCACACTCCAGTGAATCCAACCAGTAACACTACCGTACAGTCCGGTCTGATCGTCTGATATGTCGCATATCTTGCCTAGGGGTGGTAAACGTCAGACCCCAATAGCTCGATAAGTCGTGTCGATATGAGGTCTATAACTGTTCGAGAAACTACAGGTAACACTTACGAGTAAATCTCAGCAACCCTGGCCAGGGATTTCCTGTTATAGCCAATCGAACACAGCGCAGCATCAACCCCCTATACCGGGAGAGACGAATCCCCTCCTATCGCTCATTGCCTCCATGTGACTCGGGACTGTACCCAAAAACCACCGTTTTGCACGCCCTCTTGGACGTGGTAAGATGGAAATCAAAGCACAGTGGGAACCACACAAGACTCTATGACGATCTCGGGTCAACAGACTACTCTGTACCAGTGTCACCAGAGAACTGCCATCTGACGTGAGGTATAATACCATCTGGGAGTTCTCGGCGAGTCCGTCCAGTGTACCCAGTCTCTACTGAGCACCCGTATATCATCTCTGATGTCAAACACCAATGGATATGGGATCATCCATCGCCCATCTTTATGGGTCGAGAAGGTATACGCTAGTCTACTCTGGTATATCGATGCCCCGTCTCGATACACCCACGACTAGGGACTTTGAAGGATGTACTTATGGACTACCATGTCCCCACTAGTATGATCCGCATCATAGTCCTGGTAGTCAAGCACATATCCTAAGGGCTTTACCAACATGTAACAGAGAGACAATCAGTATACACGTTAAGGTAAAGTTCAACCAGATAGCATACTATCATGTCGAGCAAGAAAGTCCTCCCTATATATGTCCCAGCATCCACTACAATATACATCCTATGTACAGTAATGGCCTCTAGGGCATACATATAACTAACAGATAACTCTTACCAGTAGCACTCCATATCAGCCCTGGCCAGGGACTTCCAGTTATAGCCAATCGAACACAGCACAACAACAACTCCCTATACCGAGAGAGACGAAACCCCTCCTATCGCTCATTGCCTCCAAGTGATTCGGGACTATACCCAAAAGCCACCGTTTTGCACGCCTTCTTGGAAGTGGTAAGGTGGAAATCAAAACACAGTGGGAATCACACAAGACTCTATGACGATCTCGGGTCTACAGACTAACCTGTACCAGTGTCACCGGAGAACTGCTATCTGACAATAGGTATAATACCATCTAGGAGTTCTCGGCGAGTTCGTTCAGTGTACCCAGTCTCCACTGAGCACCCGTACACCATCTTTGATGTCAAACACCAATGGATATGGGATCACCCTGTTAGATATATGTATGCTCTAGAGGCCACTATATGTATAGTGGATGCTTGGACATGTATATATGAATTTGGATGACTTTCTCGCTCAACATCATAGTATGCTATCTGGTTTACTTTATCTTGACATGTTGATTTGATCATGCTTTTATTCATTTGCACATGTTGATAAAGCCCTCAGGATATTTGCTTGACTACTGTGACTATGATGCGGATCATACTAGTGGGGCATGTGTAGTTTATAAGCATATCCTTGAACTGTTCCTAGTCGTGGGTGTATCGAGACAGGGCATCGATATTCCAGAGTAGACTAGCGTTTACTATTCTTTTCCCATATGATGGGCAATGAATGATCCCATATCCATCTGGTGAGGTGAGACCAAATATTGTATGCGGGTGCTCGGTGGAGACTGGGTACACTGAACGGACTCATAGAGAACTCCTATGTGGTATTATATCTATCGTCGGATAGCAGTTCTTAGGTGACACTGGTACAGGTTAGTCTGTAGACCCAAGATCGTCATAGTGTTTTGTGTGTCCTCCCACTGTACTTTGATATCCACCCTACCACGGCTCTACCGAGTCGTGCAAATAGGTGAATTTTGGGTACAGTCCCAAGGCTCATGGAGGCGATGAGCGATAAGAGGGGTTTCGTCTCTCCCGGTATTGGGAGTTGATATTGTGCTATGCTCGATTGGCTATAACAGGAAGTCCCTGGCCAGGGCTACTGAGATTTACTGATAAGCGTTATCAGTAGTTTCTCGATCTGTTATGAGCCATTCACCAGCATGACTTATTGAGTTATTGGGGTCGACGATTCCATCCCTAGACTCGATATGCAACATATCTGATGAAGAGACCGGGATGTACTGTAAGTGTTGCCAGTTGGCTCGACGGGAGTTTTGACAGCTTCGCTGGTTTTCTTTTAATCGCTCAATACCCGGGTGGCCGTTACGTTTAGCTGACCGCTTGCGGCTTGTAGGTATTTGATATAATCATCACCTACTGTCGGCGTATTGACGAGTCTTAGAGTCCCACAATGAAGTTTCCTGGCTCAGGCGAAAAGATGTGGTGTGCATATAAGATATGCGCGGGGACCCGATTAAATACTGATATGTGATACCGTATATTAATCGGGCATTTTCTATTGGTCGGGTCGTATGTGATATGACCGGTTTGCAAAATCAAGTGTTGATTTAACAAATGACTTTTGGATTAATTCTTTAATTAAACCATTTTTCTATTTTTGTATGCATGCATGTATGCACATGATGATGTGCATGGACACATACATACATACATACATACATTGTATCATGGTTGTTGATACACTTTTGGTGGCAATGCAAGACTCACATGGTTCATTTATATATAGATATATATTTGTTTTGAGAAAAAGAAAAAGGAAATGAAAATTAAATCATGGTTGATAATTATCCAAACTTGACTATTCTTTGACCTAATTCAAACCATGGTTTAAATTCCATTTGGACTTTAACTCAACACAATAATATCTAGATATTAGTTAACCATGGTTTGAAGTGAGAAGGATTAATATTGATTATTCATTCTCACTTAATTCATTGATATCATTATCCTTTGAGATCAAGCTTAGCCACCATCTTGTGCTACCTCTCTTGAAATTTTCTTTGAGTGAAGTTGATAAAAAGAAAGGCTTTTGATTATATAATATAAACCACATCATCATACTACACACATCTAGCCCATTTGTATAGGGTGTTTGCTCTACTTCATTCACATATCAAGTAAAGCAAGGAGCTTTGGACAAAGGGACTTCGGGTGGATCTTCGTGGACTAAGAAGGCTTCCATCGATCCGTTCCAAACTCTCATAGTGCCAAGGAGTCACCAAGGGAGGTCTTCAAAGGTTGTAATCTCTACCCTTGGTGATAGTTTTTCATTTGCATGTGATGCTTAGTTGATAGAAACCCTAAATTTCTAGTTATGATTCTTGTCAAGTTCACTTAGCACCTTCAAAATTTGATTTTGGCATATATGATGCTTCTAAACCCATGGTGAGGTGCTAGGTAAACCCAAAAATGGTATCAGAGCCAAGCTAGAGCTTTAGGCGATGTTTAGGCGAAGTTAAAACTCCGATCGAAACACGAAACACCAATTTAGACCCTTCTCTGGAAATTTTCTAAAAAATTGATTTTTTTCACATTAAAAATACTCAAAAAAAATCAGCAGGCAATTCTAAGAATAACCTTGAAACACGAGCCCCCAAGGCTCTCAAAGAGCCGCGGAACCGCGGCAAGAACATGCTTGCCGCGGCGGTTCCGCGGCCAAATGAGTGCATTGGGGACACGTGTTTCTACAGTATCATTCCTAGCTATTCCTGCATATTTCTAGGTATTTTTAATCTGACTCATGTGTTGAGTGTTCTGGGGATTATTTTGAATTCGTTGATTCGATCGGAAAATTTAATTTCGTTCTGTTTTCCGGATAATTTAGAAAGTGTTAAAATGTTCGAACGGATATCATTAACTCACTTTTTCCTGGCACGAAAAACTTTCAAGTGTTGAATTTTTCTCGAGTTTAAATCTTTCGGAAAAATGTGCAAGTAACACGATGGACCCTCTAGAAGAACACAAACCTTAACTCGATTATGTGACCGTCTGAACCGCCTCTAAACCTTAGGGTTTGAGGCAGTACGGCGTGCCACATGTGAGGCATTGGCTTGACCCTTCTACGGCTGGACCATTGGTACTGTGACGTATTCTGAGATTTTTGAACTCCGCTCAAGTGTTGAGCTATTTAGGAAATCTTGGGTATTTCATTATTCGATCGGAAAGTTTAATACTGTCTATTTATCTGGAATGTGATACAATATGTGGAATTCATATAGTTAGGCATGAAATGCGAAGTATGTGATATTTCGGATTTACGATGTCTAAAGAGATTGTGGATTCCAAATGTTGTAGTTTTTCACTTTATTTTCTGTGACCGTAAGCGTAGTATGTGGGGTATCGCCGGCTTCATTGCTATACATTAACAACAATCGGGATACGCATACTTGCTTACGTTGATGATATGAGATATTATGTGTTGCTGAGATATGATGTGCAGGATTGTCGCGATTGAATAGCCGGAGGTTTTATGTGAGATGAGAGTTTTATTTTCATTCATGTATAAATCAATTGTATGTAATATTCTTTTATTTGGGGCACTTCCGGGATGAGGAAGATGTTTCCATCATTGTATATTATTTACTTTTCCGCATTAGGATAGACCCAAGGACGGGAGCATAAGTGACCGGGTTCTAGGGTTCAGTGGAAGGCCATCTCGAGGAGTCGAGACCGGGTCTCCTAAACTCTAGAATTGATAGGATCACTTGACGCTCTCGTAGGGGTCTAGGGGTGTGGTCTTGGATATTCATCACGACCGTGGAATCCATATTTTCTATTGTTAACTAAATACAAAATACGGACATCCTAGATATCCTTTTATTTTCATATGTGCTTCTGCTGTTGATATTCTGTAATGTGATTACTTAGTATCTGAGACGAATGGATTATTATTATATATATGATATATAATAAACGTTGCTTATGTTTTATACCCGCACTAGTCCCGCCCCGCTATGCCGTTAGTTAAGTAACCTAACGGTGCATAACGGGACACTGTGGCGAATGCGGATGGCATAAGTGTACGTTCTATTTTCGTTTCTTTTCTGTGATGGCTTAGGAACTTAAATGATGGGATTACATTAATGAGATTAATGTAAAGTAAAAGAAACCTAAAAGATGTTGTAGAATCAGATTTGAAACCCACTCGGCCTTTTTATGAAAAATGCAAATTTCAAAAGATGCGGAGCTTAAGCCACTCCTTTTCTAAACTGTTTTGATTCTACAACGAGATCAAGTTCAAAGCGTTAAAGGTTTTCATAAAAAACCATCCGCAACCCTCCGTCATTTTAAGAAGCAGAGTACTTAGTATTCGTGCTGCGTATTTTGATCATAGTCAAGGCGTAGTGTATGGTAGCTAAGTGATGTCTTCCTACAAAGCATATGATGCGATCAGTTAGGACATTCATATGATTATGTTGATCATAGTCAAGGGTCATATGGGTGGGTCTAGTTAATCTCGAAATGACGGGTAGAACTTGACTAGTACTTATGATATTTTGACCATAGACAAGGTCATAAGTAACTAGGGGTAAAAACAATATCGGGAGTTTCAAGAGTTGAAATTTGCAATGAGATTGCATACCATCTATATGATAGTTGGATCCCGATCCCACTGTAAGTAAGTGTTACTTCCAGAAGAATTTTACACTTTACAATTAGCTAATCCAGTAGGTGTCTAGAAAGGTGTTAACGAGGTTCGACCTCTGGGAAAACGAGGTTTATTTTAATTAGGTCCGTGCGAAAGCACGGGGAACCTCCCTCAAAGTACTGACACTGGCCTGGCTGACCGGTTAGCGAAACTGTAGAATGTAATTAATCCTGGCTAGTTTTCTTTTCAGGTTTTGAAAGAAAATTTGATAAAAGAAGTGGGAGACATCGATTAGATAAGATAATAACCAATCTAATTCTTTGCAAGAGCATTTCGCTGAGTGTATTCTTTTCTCTCTCCTAATGGCAGATACCGATGACGGGACTTAAGGTTCTACTAGAGAAAAATAAACTGACAGGACCGAACTATAAAGAATGGTTGAGGAACTTGAACATTGCACTTACATATGATAAAGTATCATATGTCCTCACAACCCAAGCCCCACCCGTCCCAGGACCTGAATCATTTGTCTCGCATAGGGAGATCCAAAAAACTTGGGATATTGATTGTAACATGACCAAGTGCCTCGTGCTTGCTTCTATAGACAATATCCATCAGAAGCAACACGAGAATATGGATGTACAATCCATCTTTCTTCACACAAAGGACTTGTATGAAGAGCAATCTCGTACTTTGAGATACGAGGCATCTCGAAAGCTGTTTCAGATGCGAATGGCCCCTGGTACATCAGTAGGAGACCATGTTTTGAAGATGACTGGTCTTATAGAAGAACTTGAGGAACTGGGATGGACCATGGATAATGAGCAATATACGGATATTGTTCTACAGTCTCCCCCCTGCTTTTGCTCCGTTCATAGTGAATTTCAATATGAACGATTTGGAGAAATCATTACCTGAACTTCTCAATATGTTGAGAAGTGCAGAGAGCACGTTGAAAACAACGAGGACTCCTGCTCTTCTTGCTGGGCCATCTTCCTCTTCAGTCCCAAAAACCAAGGCCAAGGGAAAGAAAAAGAAAAAGTCCATCAAACAGAAAGGTGGAGTCAAAAAGGCAAAGGGGAAAGACAAATCCGGGGCTACGGGAAGCGGGAAAGGAGAATGTTTTTACTGTCACAAGTCGGGACATTGGAAACGCAACTGTGCTGTGTATCTTGCTGATCTCAAGAAGAAGAAGCATGCTGATGCTTCCACTTCAGGTGTGTTTGTAACTGAAAACTGTTTTTCTTTAAACTCTGCATCTTGGGTATTAGATACCGGTTCTGGTTCTCACATCTGCAATTGTATGCAGGGATTGAGAAATAATAGAGTTTTGAAGACAGGTGACCATACTCTGCGGGTTGGAAATGGTTCCAATGTACATGCTGTATCCGTAGGAGAGTAACATCTTGGGTTGCCTTCGGGTTGTATTTTGGTTTTAAACCCGTGTTATTTTGTACCTAGTATGCTATGTAATATAATATCCGTTTCTTTGTTGGACAATGAAGGATATCATTTTGTATTGCAAAATAATGTTATGAACATTAACTTGAATCAAAAGTTGATTGGGTATAGTACACTAAATAACGGTATTTACGTCCTGAACCAACACACAGTTTTCAATATACAACATACTATTAAAAGAAAGTTTTCAGATATAAATGAAGCTTTTCTTTTGTATTGTAGACTTGGTCATATTAATGAAACAAGACTAAGCAAACTACATAAAGATGGATATTTAAATCCTTTTGAATATAAATCTTATGCGACTTGCCAGTCTTGTATCAATGGTAAAATGACCAAAACTCCGTTTACTGGACACGGAGAAAGAGCTGTGGAACTCTTAAGCCTCATACATAGTGATGTATACGGACTAATGTCTACACATGCTAGAGGTGGTTTTTCATACTTCATTACTTTTATTGATGATTTCTCAAGATTCGGACACGTGTTTTTGATAAAGCACAAATCCGAAGCATTCGAGAAATTCAAGGAGTATAAACTTGAAGTAGAAAAACAAATAGGCTTGAGCATCAAGAAACTTCGTTCAGATCGAGGTGGAGAATATTTAAGTACAGAGTTTTTAGACTTCTTAAAAGAGAATGTGATTCTCTCTCAGCTCACTCCTCCTTACACACCACAGCACAATGGTGTGTCAGAACGGAGGAATCGTACCCTATTAGATATGTTACGATCCATGATGTGTGATGCTGAGTTACCGCTTTCCTTTTGGGGGCATGCATTAGAGACAGCGATGTATCTATTAAATAGGGTTCCAACCAAGACCGTGTCTACCACTCCATATGAGATATGGAGTGGAAAGAGACCATCTCTTAAAAGAGTTAGGATTTGGGGTTGTCCGGCTTTTGTTAAAAAGCAGAATCCAAACAAACTCGAGACACGATCGGTCATATGTAAATTTGTGGGGTATCCAAAACATTCGTATGGATATCTATTCTACCACAAGGAGGAACAAAAGGTGTTTGTTGCTCAGCATGCCACATTTTTGGAAAATGAAATCTTTACAGACAGTACTGATGGCAATGTGGTAGAACTAGAAGAGGTTCTAGAGACACAAATTACTCAGGACGAATTGGTTGAAACTGATGTTGAAGTAGAACTTCAAGAACTTCAGCCGCTCCGGAGATCTAGTAGAACTTCTCGTCCACCAGAGAGATACAATGGGTTTCTCATTGATGGTGATAGAGAAGATTGCATCATGGATGATGATGACCCTACTAGTTTTCAACAAGCTATCACGAGTGGTGACTCAGTGAAGTGGCAGGAAGCCATGAGATCCGAAATGGAGTCCATGTATACCAACAAAGTATGGACTTTGGACGTTGCGCCTCCTGGGATAAAACCCGTTGGGTGCAAATGGATTTTTAAAAGAAAGATTGGTATAGATGGACAGGTAGAGACCTTTAAAGCAAGGCTAGTAGCGAAAGGTTTTCGTCAAAGACCAGGATTGGACTATGATGAAACTTTCTCTCCAGTAGCAATGCTTAAATCCATTATGATCCTACTTGCTATTGCTGCTCACTATGATTATGAAATCTGGCAGATGGACATTAAAACTGCATTTCTAAATGGAGATTTAGAAGAATGCGTTTTTATGGATCAGCCAGAGGTCTTCATTGACAGTGGGAGCAGCGGGAAAGCATGTAGATTGCTTAAATCCATTTATGGATTAAAGCAGGCCTCATGGAGCTGGAACATCTGCTTTGATGATACAATCAAAGAGTTTGATTTTATCAAAAATATAGATGAACCATGCATTTATAAGAAGATTGTAGGGAGTACTCTCACATTTCTCGTATTGTACGTAGATGACATTCTCCTGATAGGAAATGATATTCATATGCTACAATCGGTCAAACTATTCTTATCACAAAAGTTCTCCATGAAGGACCTGGGTGATGCCTCATGCATTTTGGGCATAAGGATCTATAGAGATAGATCCAAGAGGTTATTGGGATTGTCCTAATCAAAGTACATAGAAACCATTCTAAAAAGGTTTAGTATGGAAGATTCCAAGCGTGGTGCGTTGCCTTCTTGTTATGGAATCACTCTCTCTAAGGACTTCTGTCCGAAGACTGATGAAGAGAGAGCTCGCATGAGCGTTATACCCTACGCTTCAGCCGTAGGATCTATAATGTATGCGATGTTATGTACTCGCCCTGATGTTGCTTATACACTAGCTGTAGTAAGCAGGTATCAATCCAACCCAGGGGAGAAACATAGGATAGCAGTGAAGAACATTCTTAAATACTTGCGAAGGACTAAAGAATTGTTCTTGGTGTATTGATTGGTACGAAAAGGTGTATGTTTGTAGTTAACCGCAATCAGAACGGTATCGCGTGTAGCTAGACCGAGATGAGTACGGGTCGTCCTCAGGGAAACGTGGAACCTTTTACTTTTACTTTAGATGTGTTGAGAAAGAGAGGAGGGATAAATAATTTTATAGAATGGTTTCTAGATCTACGTTAAACAAGAATGTAAAATATAGATCTAGATTATTTTAAAGATATAGTAAATATAATAAGAAGGCTTATAAGGTTCGTTAGGATTTAGTAGTTATGGACGATTAATTAAAAGTTACCCTTTTTATCCATTAATAGATTTAGAACTAGAACGACGGTGATGCGTGTAGATTAGGGTTTCTGGAGGGAAAAGGAATCCCACTCTTAACCCTTATCTCGACACGGAACTCCGTTCATATCTAGCCTTTACCAAAACAATCATTAATCTAATCTCTAATCGTGGTCGGAACTAGCAAAGAATTGCTAGCGCGCCCGATTAGGATGTTAATAATTCTTTTGATAAAATTCCTAAACTTTATAGGACTTAAAAAGGGTTTAATTATTTTCATCGTCCATTAGCCTACCCTAATCCTACGAACCCTAACAAGCGGAGAATTACTCGCGCATGTTGGGAGAAGAAGATGAAAAGAAATCGAGGGAAAACATAATGTAAAAAACAATTAAATAAAATAACCACCTTTATTAATTGACTTCTTCAAACTATACTTTTAATCCATAGAAAATGATTACAACTAGTTGCTTCTCGATCTTTCCTAAGGAGGTAGTCGAACAGTCGATGATCAGCCTGGATGTGTGAGCGTCGGGAGCTTCGTGATCTCTTCGGCTTGATAGCTTTTCCAAGAGGCTCTCGGTGCCTTTTTATAGTGCAAAGCCAGAATCTTTTGCTTCAAACGTTGGTAAAATATAGTAGAGAATCATGCCCCAAAATCTTTCCTTCCAACTCCATAATATTGCGGCGGATCCGCGGCCAAAGGGGGGTTATGTCCGCGGATCCGCGGCCAATGGGTGAGATCTCTTGATCAATTTTCTTGTGCTTGCATCTTATGACATGTGGCAATCCTAGGCACCTTCAGAATTCAAAAATCTTTTCTCGGTTGCTTCCAAACTTGGTCTCCAAGTTTTGCTTCTTAATTTGGCAAGATTTCTTCAACAAATTGATTTGTTTGATAAATTCTTCATAACAACTTGGAAATATTCTGCACAACAACTCAAATAAGATTTTAGTAGACTTTGTTCTACTAGGATTAGGTCAATAATATTTGCATACATTTTCCTACCAAATGATAATTAAAATATATTAACACATGGAAAATAATGTTTTTTACACATAAACCCTCATATGTATAATATATTATAATAAAGTCCTTTTTTAATATGAAAATGGTAGGAAAAATGTAATATAAATGTGCAGTTTTATCAACTGAACAAATACCCCCAAACTTATCTTTGATCGTCCCGAGCAAACTAGTTTATTTAAGAGGAGAAAAAGAAAGGAGAAAACTAAGCACACTTTCGTAGGCAGACACGATTGCACCGAGCACGTGCAACAAGCCGTTAAACCTCTACGTGTCCCTAGTAGGAGGAGTGTTGTCTCCTGAGGGTTTTCAGCGGATTACAGCCACAAAATCCTATAACAAAAGAAAGATGGTGAAATTTACATATAAAGACAAGAACCATAAAAGAAATACTTTGAAAAGAAGAGTTGCCAACTATGCTAGCTTTTCAGTTGTCATGAGCCCTATCTTAATAGTCATGAAAAAATGTTAGAAATCACATTACCCCTCAATAAAACATCGTCTTTATTCTTCATTCCTACCTTTCTTCCAAACATTGATCATATAACCCCACGTGTGTGAAATGGACATCCCTACACTCGGAGAATTCAATTCAAGCTATCATACTCTTGTCCATCTACCTTAGTACTTTTTAATTTAATGAATATTAAAGATTTGCTCACACATTTTCATGCGACCGTTAATTCTTTTTGAGGTACTAACCAACCGATTACTCATGTGCTTGCTAATTAGGTGATAATATTTTACTCGTCTTGCACCACCTAAGGCTTAGCAGTGACTCCCAGACCAGTTGGCCTTAGGGCACTAGGTGAAGAGGCACCCTCGCTATATTTTTTTATTGCTGCCTTGGCGATAACAAAACCAGTGTTCATTTTTTTTCTTTTCACCATTTATATTTTCTTCATTTTTTTTTCATTTCCTTCATACTTTGGCTTTTGGACAAGAGCATTTCAAGGTATCCTCTACTATCCTGAGTTTCAAGACGTGTGTAAGTGCATATAGTAGGGTATCAACATTCAAATGTTTGGCTTCCAGAATAGAAACTATTTTTCAGACTTATTTTTATCCTCAGATTAGTGACTTCCTTCATTTTACTAATCCTTGGGACAACAGCTCATAACTACTTATTACTAGTTCGTGTAAGAAAACTTCTAATTTTCTTGGTTTTCTTAAACTATTCCAATCTTTTGGATGTAATTTTTCACTTTCTACTCTTTTGTTATATATATAAAAAAAAAATTTAATGCCCGGTGTCAAAGATAATTTAGTGAATACAAACCTCCCCCCCAAACCTGTTTTCAGCAGTGTCCTCACTGATGTAGCCTTTTGAGAACATGGACCTGTATACTAAGGGAGAGATACAAGGGGTAAAATAATAGTGAAATGAAAAATTCCCCCAAACTTATTCTTTGACACGCACAGATATTCAATCAAATCATTTTTTTACTCACCTCCATTCTTAAAATGTGAAAAAGTTATCAAAACATGGAGGTGAGGCGGAGGAATTTTAGTTTTGATAAAGCGGCTCCTGTAAAAACAGGAGCTCCTCCGCGGGGTCAGCAGAAAAATACGGTTTTAATCTATGCCCATTCACTTTAAAAATCAAACCGTTTTTCAAATTTTCGACTTCAACTGCTCCGTGCGGGTGTACATACCGCACCACAAAAGGTCCTTTTCAACGAGATTTAAGCTTACCCGGATGAAGATGGAGACGGGAATCGTAAAGAAGGACTTGTTGCCCCGATGTGAAGGTTTTTCTTGAAAGATTTTTATCGTGGAACACTTTAGTCCTGTTCTTTACTATCACCGCATTATCGTAAGCTTCATCGCGGAGTTCGCTTAGCTCATTCAAATGCAGCTTCCGATAGCTGCCTGCATGCTCAAGATCAAAATTAAGCTCTTTAATAGCCCACATTGCCTTATGTTCAATCTCGACAGGGAGGTGGCATGCCTTCCCAAACACAAGACGGTATGGAGACATACCAAGATCGGTCTTATAAGCGGTGCGGAATGCCCAAAGAGCATCCGTCAATTTGGTTGACCAATCCTTACGGTTTTTCGAAACCGTCTTCTCCAATATCTGTTTGATCTGCCTATTTGAGATCTCAGCCTGCCCGCTTGTTTGGGGGTGATAGGGCGTAGAAAGCTTGTGAGTGATTGAATATTTCCGCATCAACGCCTCGAAAGGCCTATTGCAAAAATGTGTCCCGTTGTCGCTAATGATAGCGCGGGGGTGTCCGAATCGCGAAAAGATATTTTCTTTAAGGAACTTAATGACAACTTTGTTGTCATTAGTACGACACGGTATAGCTTCCACCCACTTCGAGACATAATCAACCGCTAACAAGATATATAGATTCCCAAAGGAGTTGGGAAAAAGGCCCATAAAATCAATACCCCAAACATCAAATATTTCCACAACCAAAATAGGTTGGAGCGGCATCTCATTCCTTCGTGAAATCCGACCTAAATGCTGACATCGCGGACAAGTTTTGCAATGTTCGAATGCATCTTTAAATAATGTTGGCCAATAAAAGCCATATTGCAAAACTTTCTCTGCCGTTTTTCGAGGTCCAAAGTGACCGCCGCATGCCTGATCATGACAAAATGATAACACGCTCTTGAATTCATCGTTGGGGACACACCTGCGAATGATTTGATTGGAACAATACTTGAATAGATATGGTTCATCCCAGTAAAAATATTTTACTTGGGATAAAAATCGAAGTTTGTCTTGTTTCGACCAATCGCTAGGTATAAGTCCCGTCGCAAGATAGTTCACGATATCCACAAACCAAGGTTCGTAGGATACATTCAAGAGCTGTTCGTCGGGAAATGAGTCATTTATCGGCACAGTCACAGTTGGCGAAGAAGTGATGCGTGAAGGATGGTCGGCTACAACGTTTTCACATCCACTTTTGTCTTTGATGACAAGATCAAATTCTTGTAACAATAGGATCCAACGTATTAGCCTGGCCTTCGCATCCTTCTTCGATAAAAGATGTCGTAGGGCGGAGTGATCTGTGTAAACCACAATAGGCGAGCCAATCAAGTAGGGCCTGAATTTCTCTAATGCAAATACAACTGCCAAGAGTTCTTTCTCGGTAGTTGTGTAATTTATTTGTGCATCATTCAAGGTCCTACTTGCATAGTAAATTACATGTGGCATCTTATCAATGTGCTGTCCTAAGACCGCACCAATAGCAAAATCTGATGCATCACACATAAGCTCAAACGGGTGGTTCCAATCCGGAGATGATAAAACGGGGGCTGTAGTGAGTGATTCTTTAAGCGATTCAAAAGCAGCCTCACAATCCGAATCGAAGTGAAAAGTAGTGTCCTTGGCCAATAGAAGGGTTAAGGGTCTAGCAATTTTGCTAAAGTCCTTAATAAATCTCCTATAAAATCCTGCATGACCAAGGAAGGATCGTATATCTTTGACGCAATTGGGACGAGGGAGGTTTTGAATGATATCTATTTTAGCTCTGTCCACCTCAATGCCTTTATGTGAAATTATATGTCCAAGTACAATTCCTTCTTGGACCATAAAATGGCATTTTTCCCAATTCAAAGTCAAGTTCTTATCCTTATAGCGGGTAAGAACAGCGTCAAGATTACGAAGGCAGTCCTCAAATGAGTCCCCAAAATTGGAGAAATCGTCCATAAAAATTTCCAGAAAATCTTCCACCATATCTGAAAATATCCCCATCATGCACCGCTGAAATGTAGCGGGAGCGTTGCATAACCCAAAGGGCATGCGTCTATAAGCAAAAGTTCCGAAAGGACAAGTAAAAGTGGTTTTATCTTGATCCTTTTCGGCGATGGGGACCTGGTTATAACCAGAGTATCCGTCCAAGAAACAGTAGTATTCGTGTCCCGCTAATCGTTCTAACATCTGGTCAATGAAAGGTAGAGGGAAATGATCTTTCCTCGCCGCGGCATTGAGTTTCCTGTAATCGATACATACGCGCCACCCAGTTTGGGTGCGTGTTTGGATTAACTCATTAGCCTTATTAGTGATGACCGTGATGCCAGACTTTTTAGGGACCACATGAATTGGACTTACCCATTGACTAACAGATATGGGGTAAATTATTCCACTATCAAGGCACTTGACAATTTCTTTCTTTACCGCCTCCTTCATAACGGGATTTAACCGTCTTTGTGGGTCTCGGGTTGGTTTGGCTTCATCCATCAGATGTATGTAATGTTCAACAATTAAGGGACTAATCCCTTTGATGTCAGCCATAGTCCAACCAAATGCTTCCCGATTAGATCTCAACACTGCCAAAAGTGCATTCTCTTGCTCTAAGATTAGAGAAGCGGAAATAATCACTGGCAAAGTCTCATTCTCTCCTAAATATGCATATTTAAGATGAGAAGGTAGCGGTTTGAGATCAAGAATTGGCGGAGAAACAATAGAAGGTGGGGTAAGCGAATGATATTCGGACTCCCAAAGAGGTTCAAAACTTGCATAAGATATTGACTCGGAAAGTGCTGCTGACTTTTGTAATGAGTCAACGGGTTCAATCTCAAGGTCAGACTCATTGAACATATCCTCACTGTAAAGTGGTGCAAGATCAAACGATGTCTCATTAATGTTGTCGAGAACATCAAAGCAAAGCTCCTCATCCATGCAGCTTTCGGAAGCTATCTCGTGGATGGAACAAACATCCAGCAATTGAGTAGAAGGTTCTGATGGCTGACTTCCTAGCTTGTAAATATTAAGCTCAATTGTCATTTTCCCGAAGGATAAGTTCATAGAACCGTTACGACAATTAATTACAGCGTTAGAAGTTGCTAGGAAGGGTCGACCAAGTATCACCGGGATTTGATTGCGTGGGTTTGCCACAGGTTGTGTATCTAAAACAATAAAGTCCACGGGAAATATGAATTCCCCGACTTTAATTAACACATCCTCTAGTTCGCCCCGAGGTTTGGTGATAGATCGGTCAGCCATTTGGAGAGTACAATGGGCGGGTTTTAACTCTCCAATTCCTAACTGCTCGTATACTGAATAAGAAAGCAAGTTGACGCTAGCGCCTAGATCGAGTAAAGCACGATTTATATTTTTACCCCCAATAGAAATAGAGATTGTAGGACAGCCGGGGTCCTTACATTTCTTTGGTATTTGTTGGGTAAAAGCTGTGCTAACATTACTCGTCATGAAAACCTTTTTAGGCACTTGAGTTTTTCTCTTCCTAGTGCACAAGTCTTTAAGGATTCTTGCATAAGATGGGACTTGTTGAATGGCATCTAGGAGAGGAATATTCACGCTAACTTGCTTAAACATTTCCACAATCTTCTCCATTTGCGGGTTAGGTCGGTTGGCCCTTAATCGTTTTGGAAATGGAGCTCGATCAATAAGTTTTGGGTCCAACGTTTGTGGAGAAGACTGTGGCGACGGATTCGATCCCAAAATTGGAGTGGGAATCGACTTAGATAGATTTGGTGAAATGTTTGAGCCTTGGGGAAAACGGAGAATAGGCTCGGACGAAGGTGGAAGACTAGACGAGTTAGGGGAAGAAGAAGAAGAAGGGGTATCAAATGTGTCACTATCATCAACTTGCTCACCCACTTGGTTGTTCAGAACTCTCCCCGATCTCAACGTAGTGACGGCATTCACATTATGACTTTGTGAATGGCCAGGATTTGGTAGGGGTTGAGATGGGAGTTTCCCTTTCTCTCTCGCACTTATTGCGGTGTTTAACTGTGCGATTTGATTTTCTATTGATTTGATACTCTCACCAAGGGAGGAGGAGTTTTTCGTTAGGGCATCAATAGAAGACCTCATCTCAGCAGAATTTTGCATGGATTGTTTCATGAACATATCCAAAGTTTATGCAAGTGAGTTGTCAATACCGGCCACTTGTGGTGTAGAAATGTTGGCCGGATTTTGGAAATTCTGTGACTGAAAGGGGGGCTGATTCTGTGGTTGTGGTTGCTGTGGAGGAGGTCTTTGTTGGTTTTGATTCCAAGCAAAGTTAGGATGATTCCTCCATCCTTGATTGTACGTGGAAGAATAAAGGTCGTTTCTAGGTCGCTGCTGAAAAGCAGCATTAGCTTGAAACGATGCATTCATAGGACATTCTTCCGTTAAGTGTGAAGGATCCGAATAGCAACCACAGACAGTCTTGGGAAGCGTGACCTGATTAAGGGAGACTGATGAAAGTTTGTTCTCAATAGAATCGAGTTTCTTCTGCATCACTGCCATTTCGGCTTTTACTGCGATAGAAACATCGAGCTGGTGAATACCTCCCTTAGTTGAAGGTGGTCTTACGCTTTCCCACTGCAACGTGTGTTCAGCAAGATCTTCCAGATATTTCCATGCTTCACCATCATCTTTAGACATGAAATTGCATCGACACATTGTTTCAAGCATCTGCTTTGTCACTGGATTAATGCCCTCATATATAAGCCGACATAAATCCCATCTTTGTATTCCGTGATGGGGGCATTGGACAAGCAGATCCTTGAAACGTTCAAAGCACTTCCAAAATGGTTCATTGGGAAGCTGGGTGAACTGGTTGATCTCGCTCCTAATGTGGGCAGTCATATGGTTTGGGTAAAACTTCTTAAGAAATGCTATGACGAATTCATCCCAATTAGTTATAGAGTGTGCGGCAGTATTGTAAAGCCATTTTTCTGCCAAGTCGCACAGTGTGAATGGGAGAAGACGTAAGCGCATAGCATCTAAAGTCAATTGTGAAGTACCCATCATTGCGCATACGTTTTTGAATTTGGTGATGAAAACGTACGCGTCTTCCGACTCAAGCCCGTGAAATTTGGGCAGCAGATTGATGTAGTGGGGTTTAATTTCGAAATTATTCCCGTTAGGTGGTGGAAGAGATAGACAAGTAGGAAGAGGACCACGAATAGGATAGCATCTCTCTTGGAGAGAGATGCACGGTGGATTCTGCTCACCTGCGGGCGGTGGCAGCATGGTGTTATAATTAGATGGAGTGTCGTCCATCACGGTCGATGTGGTGTGTGGTGGGGGAAAAGAAGATGAAGAAGTACCGACTTCGGTGTCGATAGAAGGAACGCGGACAAGACGGGCACTAGGATCCCGTGTCCAGCCGAGCATGCACTAAGCGGGTTTAGTGCAAGTGGCAGCGTGTGTGTGATTTTAAAATTGGCTTGTTTTGAAAAAGTGGGACTCAAGACAAATCACCCTAAGATGCACAAGCAACCCTAGAACTAAGGTCACCTAGGTCCAGTCTCTAGACCGCTCCTAGACTTCCAAAGGACAAGCCGCAGGATCAATCCTCTACCGCCTCCGTACTACCCTTGTAGCCAGATAAGTGCCAGGTAAGTGGGAAGGAACCACGTCGTGGGCCTAATTAAAAACCACTAGCCTTTGTCACACTTGCCTGGGCACTACAAAAGTAATGCGGATAAACGATAGATTACCCACGACCTTCCTCTGTCCTTATTGAGCGCGACAGTCCTTAGAGTCTGGTCTAGATATTTTTTAAATTAATGAAGGGTCGATCTATATGCTCTGTTTGTGATTTGTGGGGCTTAGGAAGGGTGATGAAATCCCCACCTAATCTTGATTTGGTCTTTGCCCCTTAGAGTCCGTATTAAGTATGCAAAACAAAACCAATCACAAAACTTTTGCAAAAAGATTTTTGAGCGGCGCAATTTTGCAAAGAATCCTGCAGAAAATAGATTTTATTGGATTTGAGGGGAGAGAGAAGGAGTTAAGAAAGATACCAGAGAAGATTGAAGCCCTAATTGCTCCAACTTGCCGCGATTCCGCCGCAGAAGGGGCACTTTAGCCGCGGTTCCGCCGCGTGGCAGAGGGATCACTTGATGAAAATTTTTGTATAGCCTTCTGTGCTCCTCTGGATCTCTAAAAATGTCTCTGCTCCCTGTTCCCCTTAATTCTATGTCTCCAGATCTCCTTGCAAAAATTCACGCACAAATCGTTAAATATGTGATTGGAAGAATTAAAGTTAACCGCAATCAAGACGGTATCGCTATGCAGCTAGCCGGTTGAGCACGGGTCGATCCACAGGGAGATGGTTGTATGTCCGTTCTTGTCTTAGACGAGTCAATAAAGAATTTGTGTATGTTTGTTCAAGACTATCCTATGTGTATTATTTGCAAGTATAAAGTTGTTAAGAAAAAGATACGAAATTGTAAGCTAAAGAAATCCGTACTCAAAACCTTTGAGCCGAGTCTTGACCAATTGAAGCTAGAGCAATCGGCAACAACGTGGATTAGGGGATTTAAGCGCGGTATTCATGGAATACGGCTTATTTACCCTTGTCCTTCCGTTCTTGTCTCTTGCTTTCGCCTCCGGCCAAACCGAACGCAACCGGTCGCGGTTAGGAATCACCGTTACCTTGTTAGGGTAGGGTGCCTAACGGAGCGCTTGCGTATGGTTTGGGCGGAGTTCAATGGAAAATAACGGGAAAAGGAAATGAGAAAAGAAAATCTTAACTTACAATACCGTATTTATTCTTAACAATGATAATTACATTCATTCACAAAAAAGAACCAAAAAGAGAGAACAAAAAGAAAAGAACAAAGAAAAGAAAAGATTACAAGTAATTAAGTGCATGAATATAAATTGCAAGAAAGTAAAGCAAGGTAATAAAAAGAAAGTAATAAATAAGCAATAAAAAGAACAAGAAACTAGAACTCAAGACAAGCATGGGATCAATAGCCAACCCTTAAACTTGCAAGCTCAATCAAGAGGTTGCAAGATCAAGAGAAGGGTAAAGAACTCATGTGAAGTGAAGAACCAATTCCATAAGAAAATACGACCCTTGAGATCAATAACTAACCCTTAACCTTTCAAGCTCAATGAAGAGGTTGAAAGATCAAGAGAAAGCAAGAATCTCAAGGGGGAGCTAAACTAACAAGAAAGATACAAAAACCCTCATCTTCATTAACATCCACTCAAAAAGCTCTCACTACAATTTTCATGGAGGAAGAATGAAGAAGAAGAAGAAAGAAACTAAAACCTAACAAAAAGAGGCTAAAGAAGTGCTCCCTTGGTTTGGCTCAGATCCGGGGTATTTATAGGCTGTGTTCTGAAACCCTAGGGCCAAATTCTGACCCCATATGAAATCCCAAAACTACCCCCAAAAGACTACAGAATGAGGAGCCTATATGGCCGCGGAACCGCGGCCTAGACCCCCCATTGGCCGCGGTTCCGCGGCCATTTAGTGGAGTTAGGTTGTGGGGTTTTGTCGTTTTCCCTGGTTTCATTTGTCCTTGTGTTTGAAATCTTAAAACTGCACAAAAGTCTCCCAGAATATCTTCAGAATTCTTAGTCCAAGATTGCACTCTTTTCTTTACTTTTGACTTTATCTCCCTCGAGCTCCGCGCACCCATTGATTCTTGTGCGGCCCCCCTTGTGCTCTGTGCTTGTCCCAGACACGAATGACCACTGTCATATCTTGTCTCAGGAACTGGTACTCGGCACTGGACGGATATGGATGACCGGAACCCGGCTTTTATCTGCTATGACAGATGTTCTGTATATTGACGTAACTGTGGAGATTTTGTCTTGATTTGCAATATTTGTACTGAAAACCTGTACTCTGTAAATTTGTAACAAACACGGATTAAAAGCACCTACCTATAAACACACGAGCATAAGAATGGGCGGTAAAAAATGCAATATTCTGGTATGAACAAATACCCCCAAACTTAACTTTTGCTCGTCCCGAGCAAAACCAATTATTCACAAAAATAAAATCCTACCCGCACTTTCGCAGGGAACGCGATTGCACTGAGCGCGTGCAACAAGCCGTTAAACCTCTAGGTGTCCCTAGTAGGAGGAGTGTTGTCTCCTGAGGGTTTTCAGCGGATACTACCCACAAAATCCCGTCAAGCTAGTGTCATAAGTTAACAATGATTCTACTCCTACAGTTTAGTATTTACGTTAGAAATTCTATCATCCTAAGTCAGAAATAACCAACCCTTATTTTTCACACCTCCTATCTATTTAACCTTAGGTCCTTTACGTTCCAAAAAAGTTTAGAAAGATGTTGGTTCTCCTGAGTTTTCCTTCTAAAGTGCGGCCTCAAATCAGGGATTTTTATTAACTTTACAGAAAACACAAGTCTTATTCTTCATTTCTATCTTTTATTCAAACATCGATTGTATACCCCTACGTGTGTGTATATTTGCACCCCTACACTTTAGAATTCAATTCAAGCTATAATACCTAATACTATTTATTTTCATTAAGGATGGACGGATTTGCTCACACACCTTTCATGCGACTATTAATGCTTCTTGAGGCACTAACGGCCGATTACTGAATATGTGAACTTAAAGCGTAAATAGCAGTTTCCAGGTCTTGACTTTATTCTATTTTTTCCTGTTTCTTTTTCTTTTTCTTTTTCTTTTTCTTTTTTAAGACCGGATATATTTTTCAACATGCTCTTTTGGTGTTTAGCTTTAAATACCGTTTTTTCTTTCATACTAGGCTTTCAGGCAAGAGTATTTCAAGGTATCCTCTACTATCCCAAGTTTTAAGGTGCGTGTAAGTGCAGTTTGTAGGGTATATACTTTCTAAATTTGAACTCGAGAAAAGAAACTATTTTTCAGACTTATCCTTCAGTAAAACATCAATACTTTCCCTTCATCTTGACTTAACTCAAGAACTGAACTCAAGATTACTTATTTCTCAAAAAAAACTGTAAGGACGTATACTTACCAAAGTTAGACAGAATGAGGGTTATTTTTAGGGTTTTCAATCCCTAAGCCTAGAATTTAGTTATTTCTATCATATCAACTAAACTTTCGGAATAAAGATCTAAGTTACCCTATTAGCTAACTTGACGACAAAGTTTTTATATTTTTTGGAAAATTTTTAATTTTTGTCGGTTTTTAATAGGGTATGCAAATGCAAAATATACAAATGAATGCGAAGGAAGAAAGCTTACCGAGCACACCCCCAAACTTAAACTTGACAGTGCCCTCACTGTCAGGCTATACCAAGAGGGTCAAAATTGTCGGCGCTCCCCCTAAAAACAAATTATATACAAAAAGAAAAACCAAAAATATATACAAAAAAGGTGTTCCCCCCAAACTTAAGTAAAACAGTGTTTCCACTGTTAGGCGTTGAAGTTCAGGTTTAGGGGGGAAAGAACAGTATCAAGGTATACAAGGCCTTACACAGGCCAAAAGTTAGTACCAACCATTGAAAGATCTTATCGTGATAAAGCAGTGGCTGGTGAAAGAAGGTGAAGAGGAAAGAAATGGAGAATACGCGAGACCGTATGCGGAGAGAAGCGGGATACGGTCTCGGTATATGAGGGGAAGAAGAATGGCGGAAGGGAAAAAGAAGTGGAATACGAACTTGAGGGAGGAAATGGAGTGAATAGATTAGCACAATTTGTGATGAGCGATGTGTAAACAGCGATTGTGCTAATCTATTAACCCGGCGAGAGATTGGGTCAAATCCCTCAAGATTCGTAAGAACCCATGGGTACGCCGAACTCGGTAGACCAGACACAGGAAGTGAAAATGGTACGGGTTCTTGCAAGGTCGGAACGATGGAAAGGATGGAGTGAAGTGGTTGAGGAAGGGTATCGGTTAAGGGTTCTGGAGGGTGTACACAGTCAGTGAAAGGAACAGGATGAATTGGAAAATCCGACTCATCATCTAGAACTGTTTCATCCTCAAAAATATCCTCAAAATTCTCATCAAAATTTAGCACATCCATGCTCTTCTCTTCAATGTCCAGACGCATATGGGGTTCGGGAAAAACATTTAATGACTCGGGATGATGATTTGAAGAGACAAACTCAGCCAAATCTACGGGTTCATCATCCAAAATATCCCCAGCGTCAATATCCTCAATCAAGTGAAAATCAAAATTCTCTGACACCTCATCAAAAGCATGGATATTAATCGATTCTGGTTCTAAGATATAGGTGTAGAGGTCAAAAGGATTAGGTATGGTTTCACTTGGAAGGGACCTTTCACAATTGGGCAAATCAAACACTACGAAGTCGCACAACTCATTCATCATTCTATCTTCAATTGATAAATCATGTGGGATACTCGATAGACTTTCAAAACAGGAGTTGTGGGATTCAATTTGGGACGGGTAGGTTTGATTTGGAAGGGGGTACATCTCACTCTCTCCACTCAAATTCACAGCCTGTCCTGCCGCCTCATCATACATTGAAAAAGTTGGAGCTAGTTGAAAACTAGCTACCGGGTCACTAGGTTGCATGAGGGCGGCCATGGACGCATTCAAATCCATCATCTGTTGGCTTGACGCCACCCTAAAGTCTTCCAACGACTGTTCTAGACTAGACATTGGTTGTGAAGGGGTTTCAGTAAAAGATTCAAAGTTGTTTGGATACTGAAAACTCCCAAATGGCTGTTCTGATGCAATGTCTAGGGAAGGTGCAAAAGTAGGGTAGGATTGGTAGGAGTTGAATGACTGGACAGGAGCAGGATCAACATCTGGACAGGAAGGTGAATGGAATTGCTGATCCCAAGAATTTGAAGTGGTGAAAGGAGTGAAAGATCGGCTATGGGATTGTTCAATACGTTCTGCAATAGACATAGGTCTTGGAGTTGCAACATGACTCGAAGAAGGGTTATCAACGTAAGAAGGGGTGAATGTTTGAAATGGTTGATACGAAGTGGATTGCGGGGTCCAGTTGTTCGTCCTAGACGCGTCTATCCGATCTTTCAAAGAAATTTTGGGCATAGAGGGGTCGTTCGAAGTTCGACCAAAACAAGAACCGTAGGATGTAATGTCTGGTTGTGGGTACCAAAGTTCGGCAAGAGTTTTGCGAGGTGGAGTACCCATGATATGAAGAGAGAAAGAGAGAAAGGCAGAGAAAAGGAAGGGAAAAAGAATGTGTTATTTTTTTTTATAGTTTAAATATTAACAGAAGAATGAAATATACACACAAAAAGAATATGGACAAAAACAATCACGACACAAAAATACCACACACCTAATCGTTCTAGGGTTCACCTAGGTCAACTAGACCTGCTCCAGAACTTGATTGTCGAAGTAAAACTGTGTCGAGAAACGGGCTCAAGATACACTGATCACGAGGCCAGGTAAGTGCAGAGATAAGGGGAGGTTTTCCAATGCTTTCGCGAAGTTCCTTAATTAAATAACCCTTTCTCTTTTGGCGGTTGCGCCGTTAACACTTTCCTAGACACCCCGTAAACAATATACCGTTAAGCGAGGTTCTAAACACAGTTAACTTCTCCTAGTGAGCGCGAAGTCCTTAAGGCTTAAAGTCTAATTTCTTTTAAAATTTGTGCGGGTAAACATTATGCTCAAGTTCGTGATTTGTGGGCCACGGAAAAGGTGATGAAATCCTTTACCGTATGTTGTGGGGTTCGCTTGCCCTTAAGTCCGTATTAATGTATGCAATGCGCAATTCAATAAAAATTCTATAAAGAATCAAACAATCGTTTTTTAGTTTAAGCGCGGCACTGCAACAAATACGGGTTAGTCAATTTTTAGCGTTTGCTAGCGAACTTGCAAAGAATCCTGCAAAGAATAGTATATTGGATGCGTCGGATTTGAGAAGAAGGTGTTAGTAAAGTACGTACCGTTAAGTTTTAGGGTTAGGAAACCCCCGTTGAATCAAATCCGGTAAGCTTGAAAAGGTTTGCTTGGTCAAACTACCCGGATCTTTGGCACTGTACTTCATAATCACCTTATCCTTGAATGTACACTTTGCTCCCCACAATCGCAGTTTGCAAATCTGCAAATATCTGCACTCTTGCCCACAAAAATGATCAAAAATAACAAAAAGATTTTTTTTATTTTTTTATTTTTTTTATTATAAATATATACAAAAAGAATATTAACCCGAATAACGAGAAAGAAAATACGCTACCGTCTCCCCGGCAACGGCGCCATTTTATTGGTAGAATTATAGTTAACCGCAATCAAGACGGTGTCGCTATGCAGCTAGCCGGTTGAGCACGGGTCGATCCACAGGGAGATGGTTGTATGTCCGTTCTTGTCTTAGACGAGTCAATAAAGAATTTGTGTATGTTTGTTCGAGACTATCCTATGTGTATTATTTGCAAGTATAAAGTTGTTAAGAAAAAGATACGAAATTGTAAGCTAAAGAAATCCGTACTCAAAACCTTTGAGCCGAGTCTTGACCAATTGAAGCTAGAGCAATCGGCAACAACGTGGATTAGGGGATTTAAGCACGGTATTCGTGGAATACGGCTTATTTACCCTTGTCCTTCCGTTCTTGTCTCTTGCTTTCGCCTCCGGCCAAACCGAACGCAACCGGTCGCGGTTAGGAATCACCGTTACCTTGTTAGGGTAGGGTGCCTAACAGAGCGCTTGCGTATGGTTAGGGCGGAGTTCAATGGAAAATAACGGGAAAAGGAAATGAGAAAAGAAAATCTTAACTTACAATACCGTATTTATTCTTAACAACGATAATTACATTCATTCACAAAAAAGAACCAAAAAGAGAGAACAAAAAGAAAAGAACAAAGAAAAGAAAAGATTACAAGTAATTAAGTGCATGAATATAAATTGCAAGAAAGTAAAGCAAGGTAATAAAAAGCAAGTAATAAATAAGCAATAAAAAGAACAAGAAACTAGAACTCAAGACAAGCATGGGATCAATAGCCAACCCTTAAACTTGCAAGCTCAATCAAGAGGTTGCAAGATCAAGAGAAGGGTAAAGAACTCATGTGAAGTGAAGAACCAATTCCATAAGAAAATACGACCCTTGAGATCAATAACTAACCCTTAACCTTTCAAGCTCAATGAAGAGGTTGAAAGATCAAGAGAAAGCAAGAATCTCAAGGGGGAGCTAAACTAACAAGAAAGATACAAAAACCCTCATCTTCATTAACATCCACTCAAAAAGCTCTTACTACAATTTTCATGGAGGAAGAATGAAGAAGAAGAAGAAAGAAACTAAAACCTAACAAAAAGAGGCTAAAGAAGTGCTCCCTTGGTTTGGCTCAGATCCGGGGTATTTATAGGCTGTGTTCTGAAACCCTAGGGCCAAATTCTGACCCCATATGAAATCCCAAAACTACCCCCAAAAGACTACAGAATGAGGAGCCTATATGGCCGCGGAACCGCAGCCTAGACCCCCCATTGGCCGCGGTTCCGCGGCCATTTAGTGGAGTTAGGTTGTGGGGTTTTGTCGTTTTCCCTGGTTTCATTTGTCCTTGTGTTTGAAATCTTAAAACTGCACAAAAGTCTCCCAGAATATCTTCAGAATTCTTAGTCCAAGATTGCACTCTTTTCTTTACTTTTGACTTTATCTCCCTCGAGCTCCGCGCACCCATTGATTCTTATGCGGCCCCCCTTGTGCTCTGTGCTTGTCCCAGACACGAATGACCACTGTCATATGTCTTGTCTCAGGAACTGGTACTCGGCACTGGACGGATATGGATGACCGGAACCCGGCTTTTATCTGCTATGACAGATGTTATGTATATTGACGTAACTGTGGAGATTTTGTCTTGATTTGCAATATTTGTACTGGAAACCAGTACTCTGTAAATATGTAACAAACACGGATTAAAAGCACCTACCTATAAACACACGAGCATAAGAATGGGCGGTAAAAAATGCAATATTCTGGTATGAACAATATGCAATTTGCAGTTTTGTGTTAATAATGATATGACTCGTCTAAGAATTCAACACAAATAGTAAAAATAAAAAATTACGCACGTATCCCCGGCAACGGCGCCATTTGATTGGTACGAAAAGGTGTATGTTTGTAGTTAACCGCAATCAGAACGGTATCGCGTGTAGCTAGACCGAGATGAGTATGAGTCGTCCTCAGGGAAACGTGGAACCTTTTACTTTTACTTTAGATGTGTTGAGAAAGAGAGGAGGGATAATTAATTTTATAGAATGGTTTCTAGATCTACGTTAAACAAGAATGTAAAATATAGATCTAGATTATTTTAAAGATGTAGTAAATATAATAAGAAGGCTTGTAGGGTTCGTTAGAATTTAGTAGTTATGGACGATTAATTAAAAGTTACCCTTTTTATCCATTAATAGATTTAGAACTAGAACGACGGTGATGCGTGTAGATTAGGGTTTCTGGAGGGAAAAGGAATCCCACTCTTAACCCTTATCTCGACACGGAACTCCGTTCATATCTAGCCTTTACCAAAACAATCATTAATCTAATCTCTAATCGTGGTCGGAACTAGCAAAGAATTGCTAGCGCGCCCGATTAGGATGTTAATGATTCTTTTGATAAAGTTCCTAAACTTTATAGGACTTAAAAATGGTTTAATTATTTTCATCGTCCATTAGCCTACCCTAATCCTACGAACCTCGCGCATGTTGGGAGAAGAAGATGAAAAGAAATCGAGGGAAAACATAATGTAAAAAACAATTAAATAAAATAACTACCTTTATTAATCGACTTCTTCAAACTACACTTTTAATCTATAGAAAATGATTACAACTAGTTGCTTCTCGATCTTTCCTAAGGAGGTAGTCGAACAGTCGATGATCAGCCTGGATGCGTGAGCGTCGGGAGCTTCGTAATCTCTTCGGCTTGATAGCTTTTCCAAGAGGCTCTCGGTGCCTTTTTATAGTGCAAAGCCAGAATCTTTTGCTTCAAAAGTTGGTAAAATATAGTAGAGAATCATGCCCCAAAATCTTTCCTTCCAACTTCATAATATTGCGGCGGATCCGCGGCCAAAGGGGGGTTATGGCCGCGGATCCGCGGCCAATGGGTGAGATCTCTTGATCAATTTTCTTGTGCTTGCATCTTATGACATGTGGCAATCCTAGGCACCTTCAGAATTCAAAAATCTTTTCTCGGTTGCTTCCAGACTTGGTCTCCAAGTTTTCCTTCTTAATTTGGCAAGATTTCTTCAAAAAATTGATTTGTTTGATAAATTCTTCATAACAACTTGGAAATATTCTGCACAACAACTCAAATAAGATTTTAGTAGACTTTGTTCTACTAGGATTAGGTCAATAATATTTGCATACATTTTCCTACCAAATGATAATTAAAATATATTAACACATGGAAAATAATGTTTTTTACACATAAACCCTCATATGTATAATATATTATAATAAAGTCATTTTTTAATATGAAAATGGTAGGAAAAATGTAATATAAATGTGCAGTTTTATCAACTGAACATGTATGGTAATGGGGATCTCCAGATGGAGGCCTTTACCGATTCCAGCTTCCAAAGTGATAAGGATGACAGCAAATCTATCTCAGGGTTTGTATTTACCCTCAATGGAGGGGCGGTTAGTTGGAAGAGTTCTAAACAGGACACCGTTGCAGACTCAACGATGGAAGCTGAGTATATTGCTGCAAATGATGCTGCTAAGGAAGCCTTCTGGATGAGGAAGTTCATCGCGGAACTAGGAGTAGTTCCAACCATTGTTGATCCAATACTATTGTATTGTGATAATAATAGAGCTATGCCGTTAGCCAAAGAACCAAGGTCCCATCAGAAATCTAGACACATCCTGAGGCGATATCATTTGATCCGGGAGATAGTGGATCGTCAGGAGATCGAGATTCGGAGAGTAGATACAAAGGATAACACAGCGGATCCACTCACCAAGGCCCTTCCACAGCCGCAGCATGAGCGACTTTTTGAGATGTTGGGTATGAGATACACCGATAACTGGCCTTAGTGCAAGTGGGAGATTGTTAGATATATGTATACCCTAGAGGCCATTATATGTATAGTGGATGCTTGGACATGTATATATGAATTTAGATGACTTTCTCGCTCAACATGATAGTATGCTATATAGTTTACTTTATCTTGACATGTTGATTTGATCACGCTTTTATTCATTTGCATATGTTGATAAAGCCCTCAGGATATTTGCTTGACTACTGTGACTATGATGCGGATCATACTAGTGGGGGATGTGTAGTTTATAAGCATATCCTTGAACTGTTCCTAGTCGTGGGTGTATCGAGAATGACATCGATATTCCAGAGTAGACTAGCGTATACTATTCTTGTCCCATATGATGGGCGATGGATGATCCTATATCCATCTGGTGAGGTGACACCAAAGATCGTATGCGGGTGCTCAGTGGAGACTGGGTACACTGAACGGACTCATAGAGAACTCCTATGTGGTATTATATCTATCGACAGATAGCAGTTCTCATGTGACACTTGTACAGGTTAGTCTGTAAACCCAAGATCGTCATAGAGTCTTGTGTGTCCTCCCACTGTACTTCGATATCCACCCTACCACGGCTCTACTTAGTCGTGTAAACAGGTGGATTTTGGGTACAGTCCCGAGGCACATGGAGGCGATGAGCGATAGGAGGGGTTTCGTCTCTCCCGGTATTGGGAGTTGATGTTGTGCTATGCTCGATTGGCTATAACAGGAAGTCCCTGGCCAGGGCTACTGAGATTTACTGATAAGCGTTATCAGTAGTTTCTCAATCTGTTATGAGCCATACACCAGCATGACTTATTGAGTTATTAGGGTCGACGATTCCATCCCTAGACTCGATATGCAACATATCCGACGAAGAGACCGGACTGTACGGTAAGTTTTGCCAGTTGGCTCGACGGGAGTTTTGACAGCTTCGCTGGTTTTCTTCTGATCGCTCAATACCTGGGTGGCCGTTACGTTTAGCTGACCGCTTGTGGCTTGTAGGTATTTAATATGATCATCACCTACTGCCGGCATATTGACGAGTCTTAGAGTCCCACAATGAAGTTTCCTAGCTTAGGCGAAAAGATGTGGTGTGCATATGAGATATGTGCGGGGACCCGATTAAATACGGATATGTGAAACCGTATATTAATCGGGCATTTTCTATTTGTCGGGTCGTATGTGATATGACCGGTTTACAAAATCAAGTGTTGATTTAACAAATGACTTTTGGATTAATTCTTTAATTAAACCTTTTTTCTATTTTTGTATGCATGCATGTATGCATATGATGATGTGCATGGACACATACAAACATACATTGTATCATGGTTGTTGATACACTTTTGGTGACAATGCAAGACTCACATGGTTCATTTATATATAGATATATATTTGTTTTGAGAAAAAGAAAAAGGAAATGAAAATTAAATCATGGTTGATAATTATCCAAACTTGACTATTCTTTGACCTAATTCAAACCATGGTTTAAATTTCATTTGGACTTTAACTCAACACAATAATATCTAAATATTAGTTAACCATGGTTTGAAGTGAGAAGGATTAATATTGATTATTCATTCTCACTTAATTCATTGATATCATTATCCTTTGAGCTCAAGCTTAGCCACCATCTTCTTCTTCCTCTCTTGAAATTTTCTTTGAGTGAAGTTGATAAAAAGAAAGGGTTTTGATTATAGAATATAAACCACATCATCATACTACACACATCTAGCCCATTTGTGTAGGGTGTTTGCTCTACTTCATTCACATATCAAGTAAAGCAAGGAGCTTTGGGCAAAGGGACTTCAGGTGGATCTTCGTAGACTAAGAAGGCTTCCATCGATCTGTTCCAAACTCTCATAGTGCCAAGGAGTCACCAAGGGAGGTCTACAAAGGTTGTAATCTCTACCCTTAGTGATAGTTTTTCATTTGCATGTGATGCTTAGTTGATAGAAACCCTAAATTTCTAGTTATGATTCTTGTCAAGTTCACTTAGCACCTTCAAAATTTGATTTTGGCATATGTGATGCTTCTAAACCCATGGTGAGGTGCTAGGTAAACCCAACACACCCATCGTCCATCATATGGGTCAAGATACGTATACGCTAGTCTACTCTGGAGTATCGATGCTCTGTCTCGAAACTCTCTCGACTAGGAACAGTTATAGGATGTACTCATTGACTATCCGGGCCCCACTAGTATGATCTCATCATAGTCCTAGTAGTCAAGTACATATCCTAAGGGCTTTATCAACATGTGAGAGCAAGACAGTAAACCAATACAAGTCAACATGTTAAGACAAAGTGAAACGAGATAGCATACTATCATATCGAGCAAGAAAGTCTTCACTATATATATCCAAGCATCCACTATAATATACATCATATGTACAATAATGGCCTCTAGGGCATATATACAACTAACAGTGTGATGGTGAAGTAGGAGTTTAATTTTATCACGACTCGAAAATATCGCTCGTGACTGGCACTTGAATCATATAAAATCTATAGGACCCCATCTAATTCAAGTAAGCCGAAACCCAGAAATCTAAACCTTTTAAAGAAATAAAAGAGGTGAAGTTTGAAATAAGGTATAATGAAAACAAACGTTTTATTAAATTCATAGAAAAGGGAACATGAAAAATGCAAGTTTATTTTACTAGTAGAAAAACATGTTTCGTCTTTTAAAAATTTGGGCAGCACCTCCTTTGTATATTTTGATCCAAACCACAAATACATGATAATATAAAAGGCATCCCCAAGCGGGAGCTAGCTCTTCTCCAAACGGTGGATTCACAGCCACGCAAGTAATAAAACAAGTATACGACGCCCAACGGTGAAGACCAACACAAAGGTAATGAATAAAGCAAGATATCAACCCAATAAGCGAACATAAAACCCATCGCTCAAATCTCGCAACTACAAGTCTCACTAAGTCTTACTATTTATAAATACTAGTTTTGATTGATGGAGTTGACTAGATACAATATGAATAATAAATACAAAAGTGGTACGATTCAACATGTACAACCTACTAAAGCAAGACACCCGAATGCAAGCTGTGTGCCAACGATGCCGCTACCGATCCTCGCGGTCAACCTGCAAGAACTGTGGCACAACGGGGGTGAGTTGCCAACTCGTGAGTAGACAACATCAACAGGTAGAAATCGAGTAAAATAACGATTTTCCTAGGTCAACTATATCATAAAGGTAATACTATGATATCTAGGATGACCGTATCTGTATATGTGCCAACTATAATAAGCAATGCCTGTATGCATGTGGATAACATCCAACAATATAATAAATGCCTGTATATATGTGGATCTCGTTCACTCGAAACATCATAAAAACTTATGCATGTAAATATATGAGGATATCAAAGAATGTGTGTCCATCAATGACACATCAAATCATGGAATCTGAGTGTCCAACATCGACACTCGAAAACATCATGAAACCCGTGTCCAGCATCGACACGTAAATCCTCATATCTCAGGCGCCGCATCCTCAGATCGGCCCTCATGTCCATCTTACTACTCCGGTTGGTATCTCCGGATAACCGCCGAGTCCAAATACTATCACCGGTAGGTAGTGCTCCCCGGCCGGGCTCAACGCCATCATCTGCGACCATCTTGCCCTGGGGTACCGCACCGGGTCCACCATGCACCCGCAGACGGTTCCTCCTCCTCCTCCTCGAATCGGGTGTATGATATCGCTCAAGAGCCGAGAAAAATCATGGTGGACACCTCTCAAATCATATCACGAGAAAACCGCAATTTTCCATCTTTAAAATGATAATAAGTTTATAAAATCCTTGCGGTTTCTCCAAATCCAGAAATCTCATGGAAACAGTATATCTCAATGTGTATAATCGTAAAGCATGATGTATGCGACATATAACAGAAATGTAAGCATATCCGTATATAATGCAACATGGAACAGTAATATGCACATAATAAGGAAAACCGCTCTTTTAAATGAATCCGGTTTTAAAATATATCCTACGGTTCCCCATTTCTCCAAAATTGAATGCAACATCGTATAAAGGTGTATATGTAACTATAGCAAGTAAATTATGCAAAGAGTCATATCATGATGCAACAATTCTACTGTGTAGTGACATGACAATTATTGATGATGAAGTGTGTGAGCCGGCCAATCTATGTAAGTGTGACATACGCATCATCGATAATGGTGTAGGTGTACTAGCACTGGTATATGAAATGCAATCGGAATGACATGAATGTAGCATAAAGTAAATCGGCAGCTAAATGCTAGAAGGTATACGTATCTAACATGACCGAGTCGGTGAATCTATCAATCGACTTCCTCTAGTCAAGGGTATAGGTCCATCACCAAGTATAACTTATCACGTACGGTATCCATCGTACAGCGGCATTAAACAATTAGGGATCCTATCAACCTATATGACAATGAGGGTCCGGACCTAACGTCACGTACGACCTATTATTCAAGATTCACAATATTATATATATCTATATATCTATATCCCAGGTCACATCCATAACAATCTCATATCAGGGGACCGACAAAGGTATCCATCATCTCAATCGACTCGCATCCGTATACCGACATATCATCCAGTCATCATATCACCTTGTATATTCTTTTCATCACATAAGTATCTCACGTCAAGTCATCTTATCAGTCTAAAGTTGTATATTATCAACCTCATATTATGCAACGATAATCTTCTATTATTTCTCTTTACAACTACTTATCTATATCTATAGTAATTCACATTCTTGAACATCAATTCGAGACATCTTTCCTATCATATCATGTCACCTAAACCCTAAGCTATAACTTTAAGTCATGGTATATCGTATCTCCTACTAATTCTTTAACCCTATCCCTAAGTTTCTAAAATGGTTTCTCTATCCATATCCTATAGTTTTCTAATCTAGGTTTTCTTAACCGTATCCTATATATCGATTTCCATAAAAACTTGTGGGGGTGCTATACGCCATCCACCCGACTTCCCCCATAGATATAGATCTACTCACCTTGATCCTTGCTGGCCGAAGTCGTTGAAGCCATGCTCCGTCGCCTCGGAATCCACGCGAAGGAACCTATAATAATACAAAATCGCAATCGCTATTAAAATCGAATCCGGAATACCGATACAGCACACGGTACTCTCATAAGTTAGAACCTATAGCCTTCGCATGCAAAATCAACCAATTATCCCTCGTCGTTGACGTACAAACATCCAATAACGAAATCCAATATCAAATACCAAAACCCAAGTTTCAGAATCGCATAACACGAAAACAACAACCTAGGAAAACCACTCCCAGATTTCACCCTAGGCCAAACTAGGGAATTTTACATACAGTGTTAGTCTAGATAACACAAAACAAGGCTACCCACCAAAAATCCCCAGATTCCACTCTGGTGTGGCCGCAATTTGTGGCCACAAGGAATATATTTGCAGCCAAGAAGTTGAACTGGGGTGGGTTTGCTTCTAAGTCACCTGCTCCTCTCTCTGTAATGACAACTTCTTTTATAGGTCTCTCAGGTCACTGCGGATCACTAATTGTCATCACAAATTCTACAATTTCCGATATTGGCAGATTTCAAAGTTCGCATTTTAGGGTTTGGTCTCTAGTTTGGTCAGGGATTCTATCACTACAGGGGTTTAAAGTCACCACTAAACATCAATTTCACCGTCTCAATTAAAATCAAACCCTAACCTTAACTTGAAGTTTTCAAAGGTCACAAGACGACACTTAAACAAATTCTAAACTACACTAAATTGCTAGAAAAACTAAAACTGAACTAAGGCATGGGATTTTACCTCAATTGGGTAACTCAAGAAAAACCCTAGCTCTTCAAAGTCTCCAAAATCCAAACTTGCAAGGTCCAATATGTAGAGGATGAAGTGGGGATCATTTTTAATGAAAGGTGTTTAGGGTTTTGATAAGGATTTTTAGATGATTTCATGGGGTAGAGGTGGAGGGAAGCTTGAGGATGAAGGAGGTGAAGAAAATAATGGGGTGAGAAAATGGGGCTGCCCTCTCTCTCTCTCTCTCATCTATTTTATTCTCACTCACTTACCATCACTCTCTCTCTCATGCTCACCTCTCAATTATATCCTTTTCTCTTTTCTTTTCTTTTTTCCTAAGCCAAATATCAACAAACACAAATGAACAACATGCAACCAATTGCAACATGCCATGGTGCACTAACAATGGAAAAATGTAGAATCACGGATTTGGCTTAATCGCGATTAGCAGTGCACTAATCGAGTTTTTATTTAAACTGCATATAATTAATTATAAAAATGCCAAATCCGATAAATATATTTTTAAATGAATAAATCATTTTAATCTCCAATTAATTCATAATTGTTGGTATATATTTATGTTGGATATAGTGCCCTCAAAGTCAATTATTGGATCGCAGGTACGTGATTGCAATGATTGAGGAGGACCTATGCCGGTAGGACAGTCTTACTCGAGATGATATTATGCTATCTGGTTTGCCTTTATCAGTCGTGTATAGGTTCAGGTGACTGATCACGATTACACTTTGATAGAGCCCTTAGGATCTTGCTTGACTACCAACAGTATGAGGGCGATCATATAAGTGAGAGTTGGGTGGTCTATAAGCATATCTTTAATAGTGGTCCCTAATCGTGGGAGTTTCGAGACAGGGCATCGATACTCCGGAGTAGACTAGTGTATACAGTCGAGACCCCGACGAGGGGCGGTGGCCGGTCTCACAAGCCACTGGTGTCAGTTGGATCACCTAAGATGTATACAGGTGCTCATTGGGTTATGAGTACACCGGACAGGACTCGCCGGGAACCTGCTAGTTGGTATTATACATATCGTCAGATAGCAGTTCCCTGGTGACATGTGTACAGGTTAGTTCATCGACCTGAGGTTGTCATTTGTCTCGTGTGAGTTCCTACTGTGCTTTGATTTCTACCCTACCACGGCTCAAAGGAGCGTGCAAACAGGTAGTTTTTGGGTACAGTCCCGAGCCACATGGAGGCACGTGAGCCGATCGGTAGGGGATTCGTCTCTCCTGGTATTGGGGATGGAGGTCGTGCAGTGTCTAGGAAATCCATTACACCAAGTCCTTGGCCAAGACAAGTGAGATTTACTGGAAGGTACTCCAGTAGTATCTCAGGGTGTTCAGGGCTTGTCTCCGACACGACTTATACAGCTATTGGGGGTCTGACGATACTAGCCCCCTAGGCTGGATATGCGATACTCATAGACGAACGGACCGGAATGTATATACATTGTCACTGTTAGGCTCAGTAGGGTTTCCGGATGAGTTCGCTCATCGGCCTCCCTTGAGGTCAGTCCATGGGCAGCCGTTACGCATAGCTAGTGCCGCTGACGGCTTGTGGTTAAACCTACTGCCAGGGTACTGACGAGTCATTAGAGTCCCCCACAGATAGTTTCCCAAGTTCGGGCGAAACGTTGTAGAGGCCGTATGGTTTTATGGCAGGGTTCGGAAAATGCACGTGCGTTTACGCACGTGTCATATTTCGGGCAGATAATACTGGTGGGCTTTGGTTTAAGCCGGATCCATGTATTATACAGTGTAGATATAATATCTTTGTCTCAGTTGCATTTGTATTCGGTCGTAATACAAATGCGGGTATATTTATACAGTTACGGGGTTATCCTGAAATTCGTTTCAGGATCACTTTTGGAAGTTTCCAGTTTCCAGTATTCTATCAGCCGTCTTTTAACATTCGGTTAAAGACAGATTTATCTTTTCTTTGGATAAGTGTGGAAGCTTCTAGAAGGTTCTAGAAGTGATGATTAGGCTTGTGACTCACTTGTTCTTTAATGGTGCATTTATTGTGTTCACACTTTGTGTTCACACTAGATATTTCTTCTTGATATTTTCTCTTGATCTTTATCCTTATGGTTACCCCCACTCTCTCCTACACTCACCCCCTCCATATATTATGGCCGGCCCCCTCCTTGGTGCCCATGAGATTTTTCTCTCTCACTTGAGATAGTTAAAAGATTATGATAATTTTGGGGTGTATGGAATTTCACAGCTCATTTCATTCCATCACCCGATTCCAATGGCTACTTCATTAACCGTTCGTCCATGGCTTTGGACGAAGCGAGACAAAGTCTTCTACTCATTCTCTATATCAATCTTGGTCATCTCTTCTAGCAAACTTGATGACTGAGTTGCCTCGAGTCAGAGGCGGGAGCCCGTTTAAAGATCCGATGACGTGGTTCCACCTGGACGAGGAGATCGGAGTAGCCGCAACAAGAGCGTGGGATGATGGTTAAAGAACGAAGGACTCGGATCGTTCAGTATAACCTTTCTTCCTTCTTTGTAGATTGTTAGTTTAGCGTTAATGGCAGATCCGGGTTATAGTATGCGATAGCGCCAGTTTTAAAAGTTTTTGTTCCGCATTTTGGCATCTGAAAGACGGCCGGGGCGCTACCGTAGACTTACATGGTATCAGAGCCACACCATTAAGCTTTACTAACTTGTACTAACGCGTTTGAAACATCGATCGATCGGATTTTCGAAATTCGCAATTTCTAATGTTAAAGTTTCTGTTAATTTTAAATCTGGTCTAAAAATTATTTTGACCATACCAGAAAATCATGCAGGCTTTTTAAAGAACACAGAAGAAATTCGACCCACTGATCCGACCGTACGGCCGCGGAACCGCCGCCAAAGCCATGCTTTGGCCATGGAACCGCGGCCGTCTAGGTGAATCAGTGGGCCATATTTCTTCTGTGGATTCTACTTGGGAAATTGTGGTTTCTGGAACTGTTTATTTGGGCCTAGTGTTTTTTACTGTACAGCAGATTTGCGTGGGGCCCACTTCGGGAAATTTAGTCGATCGAAGTTTAAACGTGTTAGTTTACAGTGCTTACATTATATCTCCAACCGGGAATGCCATTTGATCGGTAAACCGCGTCTGATTGCTATAGTTCTTTTAGACGGGTTTGCGAACGTGACATTCACGTTGATGTTCTGTGTTGTACTGTGATGTTGCGGATTTGTCGTGGTGGATAGCAGTATGCAATGGTAGTGCAGTTTGAGTTTATTTGTACATTTGATATTGCGGGGCGAGCGTCCATCATGTGGACTGCCGTCACTGCCTGTTGTATAATATTCTTTTGGGACACGACCAGGTTGAGGTCGATGTACCCGTTGTATATATTTTTCATTTCTGTACTAGGTTTTACCCCGCGACGGAGTGCACGGATAGCCGGGTTCTGAGGGGCAACGGGTCTGCATCTCATGGATTTGAGAGGCAGAGGGGCCCCACTCTAGAATTGGCAGACTATTCGCCGCACTCGTAGGGGGTACAGGTTGACCCAAGAAGGGGTGCTCAAGCTACCGGATTCCGTGAAGTGCAGGGTGGTCCATTCACTATGCTGTAAGGGGCTGCATCGCTTCAGGTTTTGGCGGGTAACTTGCCGCACCCGTAGGGGTCTAGGTTTCATTGCACATGCTATCCACACGACTGGGGAACGTCGGGTTTCAGCAGCGGCTCTGTGAAACCCGGGGATCCCAGATTATCTGTATTGTTCTGTGATGCTTATTACTTTTCTGTAATGTTGCATATTATCACGCCTGGAGCGATTATTGTATATTGGTATATATAATATTAGATGCTGTATATGTTTTACACCCGCGCTAGTTCAGTCCCCGCTCTGTCGTTAGTTAAGTAACCTAACGGGTGATGACGGGACCCAGTGATGAATGCGGATGGCATATACGTACATTTTATTTTCGTTCTTTTCTGGTGTGATTTATTGATGGGACTGCGTTGATTCTGATTAATCCAAAGTAAAACAAACCTGTTTGGATGTTGTTGGAACAATTTAAAAAGTGTTATTACAAAGATGTTTCCTTTTATTTTGCACAGTGGTATTCGGTTGGAATATCCTGCACCTCATTCGACGGGGCAAGGGCCGATATCCCTTCACCGGGACTGACCCCTTGGGCAGAAGTTTGCGTCAGAGTAATAGCTTCACTATAGTCGATTATATGTTGCTTTGCATCGCGGTGTTCAGTGGAATATCCTGCACCTCATTCCACGAGGAAAGAGCCGAGATCCCTTCACCGGGAGTGACCTCTTTAGCAAAGGTTTTCGCCACTATACTTTTATAAAAAGCTATCAGGTTCCTTCAATGAGATCAAGTTCATTACGTTAAAGGTTTTTCGCCAAAAACCAGCCGTAGCCCTCCGTCATTTCTTATGGATGGTCAGTAATATTCAAGCTATGTTTGTTGGCTTTCGTCAAGGCATAGTGTTTGGTAGTTGCTGGGGTATTCATTTGTTGCATAGATAGATGAGTTGGTTTGGGACAGTCGTATTACCTTGTTGGCTTTCGTCAAGGGTATGTACGGGTGGGTTCGAATTAACAAGATAATGACGGGCAAAACTTGACATGTGACTTATGATTTGTTGGCTTTCGTCAAGGTCATAAGAACATGGGGTAAAAATCATATCGGGAGTTTCTAAAGAAACTGAAACTTGCCAGGCATGCGCATACCTTCTAGAGTGTGATAACATGAGTGGATTCCGTCATGTTATCATGCGATAAGAGTTGAATCCTGATTCCCACTGATGAGTTGGTTTACTCTTCGGGTGATCCCGATTGATTCTTCATTCAGATTTCGGGGAGAATTTGACAGTACAGTGGGAGGTTTGTAGATTAGATAAAGTGATAACCATTCTGATCTAGGTTAGAGTGCACGCAGAGTGTTTCTTTTCTCTCTCTCTTTGGCAGTGACCTTTGACTGACCCTAGACCATGACTCAGTGACCAAGTTGACCGAACCTTCTTAAAATACTAGGTTTTGGATTGTCTGAGTTGCATAAGTCATTGCCACTCCTTCTTTTACCCTTTGCATTTCTCAGAACACCCCGTATTACTAGGGACATCCACTTCCATTGGATAGATCCATCGTATGGTTATATACGAACTCGAAGGAACTTCTTCGAGGATGGATCAAGGTTCAGGAGAAATAGAATTCGTTTATTCAGTTGTTTTTTATTATCACCTTCTCTCAGGTTGCGAGGGCTCCTTGATTTAGGAGAGTACACCTATTACGCTTATTGGATAGTCTTCTTCCAAACCATAGGCATGTGCCGAAAGGTAGGGAATGAAGAAAACCAATTAGCCTAAGGAGGGTGTACAGAAGGTAATATGTAAAGACAAAATAAAGGGATTAGAAAGAGGGCAAAGTAAGTTGCGCCTGTTATCATTCACGACCAAACCGCGTACTTCATCGCCATTCCTATTTCACCTTTAAAAGAATAAGGTATTATTCAGTTGTCTTTTATCATCACCTTCTCTCAGTTGCGAGTACTCCTTGGTTTAGGAGGGTACACCTATTATGCTTACTGGATAGTCTTCTTCCAAACTATAGGCTGGTGCCGAACGGTAGGGAAAGAAGAAAACTATTTAGCCTAACGATGGTGTATAGAAGGTAACGACTAAATACAAATAAAGGGATTTGGAGAGATGACAAAGAAATATACGGTTAAAGTCATGAATTGGATTATGGAAGAGGAATTACTATGAATACCAGGATACCCCTATGAAACATTTTCATGTTTCAGTGCATTGTTAATGGAAAACTGTTTTCCCGATTAGATACTTACTCCAGGGTGTGTATTCACCAGGTTTCATTCTCATATCTGTATGGTTTTACAGATGATGAGTGGGAGGAAGTTATTAGGAATTAGGTGATCATCCTCATTATATCGGAATTCGTTGTAATTGGTGATATTTGAGGAAATCGCCTGGGTACAGTTTTCAACCTACGACGCACAGGTTTTGAGTTATTCGACTCAGCGGACTTATACAGAGTATTGTATGTTGTCCAGTGTCCATCAGGACAAAAGGGTAGGTCCTCGTACTATGTTCTGTTTACTTATGACTTCTCTAGTTTTTAGACAAGTGTTTCATAGAAATACAAGGTCTAAGTTTTGAGAAGTTGTGGGTATAAGAATAAAGTAGAGAACCAGATGTCGCAAGTATCAGGATTCTTCAAAGAGATCGGAGATGTAGATACATGTGATTGGTATTCAGATGATAGTAAAAGTTTTAAGAAACTTGTTTCTCTTTCGGGTTACTCATAATTGGATGGATTCCTAAGTTGAGTAATGCTGATTAGCCTCTCTCCATTAAAGTTGATATGCACTGGAGACAGCTGCATGATTAGAATCTGGTTCCAATTAAATAAGTGTCAAAGTTTCTATATTGGATATAGGTGAGTTGTCCGGCTTATGCTTAAAACCAGACTCTGGATAACTCAGGGGCACGTTTCTGTAATGGCAGTTTGTGGGTTGGCCCGGGCTATGTCGAGAGTTGACTTTCTACCATCTGGAAGATCAATAGTGATATTGTTCTTGACTCGCCACAGTTTTAGTAAAATGGATTTTTTTAGAAAACAGCAATGGGAGTATGGTAGAAATGGAAGTGATTCCAGAACCGCAAACGATTACGGAAAATTTAATAGGACCTAAAGATTCAATCATGTTTGACATTCCATTAAGCACTCCGCAGATATGGTGGGTAACCTCAGACACCCGAGAGGTACTCCGGTAGCCTCAAGGACGGTGACAGGGAGGTTCTTATCTACCCAGATTTGACACTACTGTTGTTCCAGGCTATGAGACCCGGTAGGAGGGTTGTTGTGGTCAGTGGGAGCAGCGGAAGCATAGTGGGCAAGTAGCTTATATCTATTTATAGACTTGAGCAGTTATAGAGGAGATAGATTATCTAATTTTGATGTGACAGTCATGGGTTTGACTTATCAGAATAGGGGATAGATCTGTTAAGAAGGTAGTAGGGTGTGATGTCCTAGTATTTGGATATCATACACAGAGTAGGAAGTAAAATTCCTATACTACGATCGGTTGTACTTTGGTCATCACACAGTTGTTTCTCCAGACAGGATATGGATATAAAATTTGACATTCTGGTTTCTAGATCTATGGCTTTAGATCTGGATTTGGGTAGTTTCCCAATGTGGGTACTTTGACAGTATTCTAATGGTTTTTAGAATAGATGACTCCTGGCATGGTGGTGTACCTGCAGGTGATGGAGTCACCCTCTCTAAAGTTGTCTTACAGACTAAAGTGGAGAGGGATGTGCATGATTGGCAGATCACTTGCTTAGGCAATTGAGTCAATCATGAGATGTCAAGTACCACACCAAATGTTGTTTTTGCACTAGATGCAATAAGTTTTGATTAATCCAATCCTGGAGAAACATAAGGAAGCAGTTTTAGAACATAAGTGTATGTTCTACGGATTTGATAACGGCAGCCTCCTTCGAGAGACGGTTATCATTCCAGGCTGTAAGTCCACGTTGCGACCCCCGGTTCTTACGGGGAGGCGGAAACGGTATAAAAATCAAATTTTTAGCGCATG
Source organism: Agapanthus africanus (assembly GCA_030015575.1). Lineage (NCBI taxonomy): Eukaryota > Viridiplantae > Streptophyta > Magnoliopsida > Asparagales > Amaryllidaceae > Agapanthus > Agapanthus africanus. Next base: position 209,554,134 of record JASDDO010000029.1, on the reverse strand, counting down.
GGGCAACATGGACTAACAAAGTCGGGATCTTTTCCTAAACTAAAACTAGCAAACAAGCTAAAGAGAGTTAGCTACTCGGAAAGATGGTTATACCTAAACTTGAACTCCTTCTTCTTCAAACTTTGTAGAGGTTGATGGTTCTTTCCTCGTCGCCTTCTTCCGTCAAAGATGGATCCACCTGAGGGTTCAACCTTCGGGCTCTTTCTCGAACTTTGAGAGAACTAGAATCTTCGGCTTGCCAAACCTTTGATCCTAGAGTGAGTAGAGAGTGTCTAAGGGGTGTTTTCTTTTCAAGGAGAGGGATTCTCAACACATGAGAAGGATTCCCCTTGAGCTTGAGGAAGAAGAAGATGAAGTGAGGAGAGAGAATGGTTATGATAGAATGAGCTCTTTTTTTTCTTACAACCATAACAAAAAGAAAAAGATATATCTAATTAATAATAATAATTCAAAATGAAATAGTTGATGGTTGTATTTGGAATGACCATTACCATCACTACATTAAATGAATGTAAGCAAGAATCAAGGAGTATCCTTGCAAAGCAATGATGATGGTCAAACATTCAACCATGGTCAACAAGTCAACCATGGTCAACAAGTCAACAAAAATCAACCATGACACAATTTCATTTAATTACTATTATTAATAGATATCTCACTAATTCATTAGGGTTTGGAAAAAAGACGACTGTCAACTGTGCATGCGCACCCGTTCCGAAACCCTAATGAAAAACCTCTTCTTCCGCCTTAAACAACTGTGCATACACACCTGCATTCTTGTTCCGAGGAACATGAATACTGAGAGATAAAAGTAACCCCAAAACATATACCAGTATCCGGCTCAAAACAGAGCCCGCTGGCAATATCCGTCCGGACTCCAAACGTGCACAAGTGCGTGGATGAGAACGAACCCTGTCGCAGAACCATGCGACCTCTACTCTGTTTTGCCCAGAAGAGAATACCCTCTGTGTGGGACTCTAAAGACTCGACACTACGCTGGCAGTGGGTTTAACCACAGACCGCAAGAGGCACTAGCTGTGCGTAACGGTTCCCAGGTAGAAGCCGACAAGAAGGCTGACGAGGTGAACCCCATCTGAACTCCTACTGAGTCTGAATGTGACATTCTCCGTACAGTCCGGTCTGTTCATCTGATACATCGCATGGCGGGCCTAGGGGGCGGTAAACGTCAGTCCCCTAATAGCGGTACAAGTCGTGTCGGAGTGAAGCCCAAAACACCCTGAGACAACACTGGAAGCCTACCAGTATATCTCGCTTGCCCTGGCCAGGGACTACTCGTGTAATGGCTCTCCTAGACACAGCGCGATGTCAACCCCCAATACCGGGAGAGACGAATCCTGTCTAACCGTCACTGCCTCCAAGTGCTTCGGGACTGCACCCAACCACTACCTGTTTGCACAACTCCTTTAAGCCGTGGTAGGGTAGTGATCAAAGTGCAGTGGGAACACACTCGAGGCGAAGTGCCAGTGTCAAGTCAGCGGACTAAGCTGTACTCATGTCACCTGGGAACTGATAACTGACGATAGGTATAATACCAACCTGTCAGTTCCCGACGAGTCCTGTCCAGTGTACTCGTAACCTAACGAGCACCCGTATACTATCTCCAGTACAACGTACTGATGGCTGTGGGACAGACCATCTCCCACACTGGGATGAGAAGCGCATACGCTAGTCTACTCCGGAGTATCGATGCCCTGTCTCGATAGTCCTGCGACTAGGGACCTGTATAAAGATGTGCTTATAGATTACCCAGCCCCCACTAGTGTGACTGCCATCACAACGCTGGTAATCAAGCAAAGATCCTAAGGGCTCCACTAATGTGTATAGGTGATATACTAAAATAAACACAAGTACACATAGAAGTAGAAACAAACCAAGTAGCATACTACTATATTGAGCAAGATTGTTTATACAAGGTGAATATCCCAAGCTTCCATTAAGTAATATACAAACTAGTATGATACAGTAATGGCCTCTAGGGCATATACACTAACAATCTCCCACTTGCACTAAGGCCATGTACTGGTGTATCGAAGACCTATCATCTCGATCAGCCGCTCGAACTGAGTCTGGGATAGGGCCTTGGTGAATGGATCTGCAGTGTTTTCTTCTGAAGCAACTCTCCGAACCTCGATCTCCTTGCGATCCACGATCTCCCTGATCAGGTGATACCGCCTCAAGATGTGCCTGGATCTCTGATGGGACCTGGGTTCCTTCGCTAAAGCTATAGCCCCGTTGTTGTCGCAATACAGAGGTATTGGGTCAACAATGGACGGAACCACCTGAAGTTCTTTCAAGAACTTCCTCATCTAGACAGCTTCTTTTGCGGCATCAGATGCAGCGATGTATTCCGCTTCCATCGTCGAGTCTGCAACGGTTTCCTGTTTGGAACTCTTCCAACACACCGCCCCTCCATTGAGGATAAAGACAAAACCCGACATGGACTTGGAATCATCCTTGTCACTCTGGAAGCTGGAGTCAGCAAAGGCCTCGATCTGGAGGTCTTTTCCTGTTAGTTATATGTATGCCCTAGAGGCCATTACTGTACATAGGATGTATATTGTAGTGGATGCTGGGACATATATAGGGAGGACTTTCTTGCTCGACATGATAGTATGCTATCTGGTTGAACTTTACCTTAACGTGTATACTGATTGTCTCTCTGTTACATGTTGGTAAAGCCCTTAGGATGTGTGCTTGACTACCTGGACTATGATGCGGATCATACTAGTGGGGACATGGTAGTCCATAAGTACATCCTTCAAAGTCCCTAGTCGTGGGTGTATCGAGACGGGGCATCGATATACCAGAGTAGACTAGCGTGTACCTTCTCGACCCATACAGATGGGCGATGGATGATCCCATATCCATTGGTGTTTGACATCAGAGGAGATATACGGGTGCTCAGTAGAGACTGGGTACACTGGACGGACTCGCCGAGAACTCCCAGATGGTATTATACCTCACGTCAGATGCCAGTTCTCTGGTGACACTGGTACAGAGTAGTCTGTTGACCCGAGATCGTCATAGAGTCTTGTGTGGTTCCCACTGTGCTTTGATTTCCATCTTACCACGTCCAAGAGGGCGTGCAAAACGGTGGTTTTTGGGTACAGTCCCGAGTCACATGGAGGCAATGAGCGATAGGAGGGGATTCGTCTCTCCCGGTATAGGGGGTTGATGTTGTGCTGTGTTCGATTGGCTATAACAGGAAATCCCTGGCCAGGGTTGCTGAGATTTACTGGTAAGTGTTACCAGTAGTTTCTCGAATAGTTATAGACCTCATATCGACACGACTTATCGAGCTATTGGGGTCTGACGTTTACCACCCCTAGGCGAGATATGCGACATATCAGACGATCAGACCGGACTGTACGGTAGTGTTACTGGTCGGATTCACTGGAGTGTGAGCGGGCTTGCTCGTCGATCTTCAGATCGCTCAATACCCGGGTGGCCGTTACGTTTAGCAGACCGCTTGCAGCTTGTGGGTGTTTGATATGATCATCACCTGCTGCTGGCGTATTGACGAGTCTTTAGAGTCCTACACAGAGGTTTCCTGGCTCAAGCAAAACGAAATAGGAGCGCATATGAGATATGTGCGGGACCGAGAATGATACAAGTATGTGATACTGTATTTGATTCTCGCGATATGTGACATTGATCGGTTATATGCGATATATCCGGGTTATCGGATCAAGTGTTGATTCGATCAGATGTTACTGTTGATATTAGTCGGTTATATGCGATATGACCGGATCATTAAATCAAGTGTTGATTTAATGATTTAATGCATAATTATATATTTGATATATTACTTTGCATTAACTAGTATCGGTTCACTTAAGATGGATTTTCTCACTCGGATGTGCGCATTGTATATGCGATATATTTTTGTGCACTTGATTGTATCATGTTTGATGATACATGTTTACTTGGTTAAGTGTAAAGAATTAAACCATGGTTAAACTTATGATTAGGGTTTTATTTCCTTTTCTCTTTTCCTTTATCTATTTATTCATTTTGGAAAATAGATGGAAAAAGGAGAAAAAGAATGGTGGCTTTTTTTGTTGTTTAGTGGAAGCTTCATGATACCTTGACCCTAACCATTCATTTAACCCAAGTTAATTCTCTACACTTTACCATGGTTACTTTTATGATAAAGATTATTATTCTTTTCTTTTCTAATTAATCTTATCATAATAATCTTCTTCTTCTTCTTCACTTCAAGAAAAAGCTTCACAAGCTTTAATGGCAAAGTGAGAATTAGAGTGAGAAATCCAATTCTAAAGTCTACCCACTTCCTATTTCTTCATCCTCTACCTCTTGCCAAGTAGTAGAGTGTGTTTTCTTCACAAGTTTCTTGAATTGGTGAAGTCGGAGCTTGATTTAGCGATGCCTCGACGTAGATCATCTTCGGCATGGACATCGACGACCTAGCTCGCCATTTCTCCGATGAAGCCGACGCTAGAGCCCGGATTTGACATGGACAGCGGAGAGGACTTCATTGCGGAGCTATGGAGGTGGAGCACCGGATCTACAAAGGTTGTATTTCCGTATCTCTTAGTTAATTGTTAACTAGTTTAATTTTCGCCTAGATTTCTAGCAAACGATCCGTAGTTTAGGGTTTCTCGGCACGTTAAAATTTGAAATTGCCATGGTTGATGGCTTGTGAGACTTCCTTAGAGTGCCTAGGAACCCTACAGTAGTATCAGAGCCTAGCTAGAGCCTTAGGCGAAGTCTAGACGGATTTTGAAGTCCGAACGACCCGAAACCCCAACCGGAAAATGCTCTCTGGACGTTTTCTGAAAACGTGGATTTTTTCAAATTAAAAATTGCTAAAAAATTCAGCAGGGAAAAATAAGAATTACGATGCAAAAATTTACTGATGAACAGTACAAACCGCGGCGGAACCGCGGCAGAAGCCTGGCTTCTGCGGCGGTTCCGCGGCGGAATGATGACGTCATCGTACACTGTTTGCACAGTAACTCCTATTATTTTATGCTGGATTTTCTGGGTATTTTTAAAATTTATTCTAGAGTTGAATTTTCTGGAGTTGTTTTGGGGATTCGGTGTTTCGATTGGGGTATCAAATTTTGTCTATTTGGCTTTCCGGATAAATTTTAGAATATGTTAAAAAGTTCGACCGGATATAAATACCCAATTTTTCCCCTGTCGGGAAATTTCCAAGTGTTGGATTTTTCCGTAGTTTAACGACGTTCTAAGTAGTGCAAGTAACGCGATGGACCCTCTAGAAGACAACAAACCTTAACTCGATTATGTGACCGTCTTGAACTGCCCTTTGAACCTTCGGGTTTGGGGCAGTACGGCGTGCCATATGTGAGGCGTTGGCTTGACCCTTCTACGGCTGGACCGTTGCTACTGAGGCACGAACTGAATGTTGTTAGACTTATTTCATGTGTTGATCTGTATCGGGAAAACTTGGGTGTTCGATTGTTCGATCGGAAAGTTTGACATTTTCTATTTATCCGGAATGGGATACAATAATTGGAATTCACAAAAGTTATGTGATAACTGAATGAATGTTATAAATCTAGCGGTTTAGTCTCACTTGATCGGTTGCCACGGAATTTTAATGTGATCAAAAGTCCGTCGCAATCACGTAGCGTACGCGGATACTCGCCGGGTAAACTTAATAGACAGCCTCACTCCATAGCCCCGACCAAGTGACTGTAGGAGAACCCCGTCGCCGAAACATCCGTTCGGGTGCTCCCGGTAGCGGTGTTCCGCCTTGGTGCACTTCGTCGACGGCGTCGGGGGTGCGGCCGCCTACTGAAGTTTACGACGAGCATTCGATCAGGATGTCGGGAATCTTGTTGAATTGCCCGACTTTATATTGAAAAGTGTTTTCGATTTTGAGACTAAAATGCGGGGTTTATAATTGTTAGGCATGCGGTGTCTAAGAAATTCATTTGGTCAGGCATGCGATGTCTGAGGTGATTGCGGATTCCAATTGTTGTAGTTTTACACTTTCTTTTCTGTGACCGTAAGTGTAATATGTGATATCGCCAGTTTCGTTGCTATATGTCAACGACAATTGGGATACGCATATTTACTTACGTTGATGACATGTGATGTTATGTGTTGCTGGATATGTTATATTGGATCGTCGTGTTTGAATAGCCGGGGTTTTTTATGTGAGATGAGTGTTTTTCATTTTCATTCATGTAAAAACTTGTATGTAATATTCTTTTATTGGGGCGCTTCCAGGTTGCGGAAGTAGTCACCGTTTGTATATTATTTACTTTTCTGCACTAGGATAGACCCAAGGAGGGAAGCACAAGTAACCGGGTTCTGGAGTCCAGAGGGAGACTAACTCGAGGAGTCGAGTCCGGGTCTCCTAACTCCAGAATTGGTAGGGTTGCTTGCCGCTCTCGTAGGGGTCTAGGGGTGTGGGTTTGGCTATTCATCACGACCGTGGAATCCGTGTTTTATACTGGCTCGTATTGAAAACACGGACGTCCTAGTATATCCAATATTTCATATGATTCTTCTGCTGCGATATCTGTGATGTTCTGTGATAGATACAGTATATAGTATATATGATATATTATATAGACGTTGCTTATGTTTTACACCCGCGCTAGCCCTGCCCTGCTCTGTCGTTAGTTACCTAACCTAACGGTGCACGAGGGGACATCGAGGCGAATGCGGATGGCATAAGTGTACGTCATATCTATCTATGATGTTTAGGTATTTATATGATGGGACTTCATTAATGTGATTAATGAAATAAAAGAAACCTAAGATGTTGTAGAATCGAATTTCAAAATAAAACAGGTAGCTACAGTTCTTGCTTTGCACAGAGGTATATATGATATATCCTGCACCTTATTCGATGAGGAAAGGACCGAGATCCCTTCACCGGGAGTGACTCCTTTAGCAATAACTGGCAGATGCTACAACGTTCGGTTTGTCTTTTGATTGCTTTTAAGTGTTTTTGCTTTGCACAGTGATATATATGATATATCCCACACCTCATTCGACGAGGAAAGGACCGACGATCCCTTCACCGGGAGTGACTCCTTTAGCAAAACTAGAAAAGCCTCAAAAGCACTCCATTTTAAAATCATTTGATTCTACAACGATATCAAGTTCATTACGCAATAGGTTTTCAGAAAAACCTGTCGTAGCCCTCCGTCATTTCAGATAAATCCTGTTTAGTATTCGTGCTGCGTTTGTTGACCTTGTCAAGGCGCAGTGTGCGGTAGCTAACCAGTATTTATCTACTTATGCATATGATGCAGATTGGGTTAGGGTAGTCGTGCGTCCTTGTTGACCTTGTCAAGGGTCGTGCGGGTAGGTTTGATTCAATCAAGAAATGACGGGCTGAACTTGACTTGCGATCTATGGTTTGTTGACCTTGTCAAGGTCATAGATCGTTCGGGGCAAAATATTATCGGGAATTTCAAGTGTTGAAATTTCCAATGAGATTGCATACCTTCTATGAGATAGTTGGATCCCGATACCCGCTGCGAGTAAGAGTTACTCCTGGGAGAGTTTTATACATTATAATTAGCCGATCAAGTAGGTGTCTGGAAAGGTGTCAACGAGGTTACGCCTCTGGGAAAACGAGGTTTACATTAATTAGGTTCGTGCGAAAGCACGGGGGACCTCCCTCAAAGTACCGACACTGGCCTGGCTGAAAGATTGGCGAACTTGTAGTGTGTAATTAACCCCGGCTAGTCTTTCCTTTTAGGGTTTGAAGGAAGATTTGATAAAAAGCAGTGGGAACCGTCCTGATTAGATAAAATAAATAACCAATCTATTCTTGAAAGAGCGCACGCTGAGTGTTTTCTTCTCTCTCTCTCCTGGTAGCGACCATATCACGCCTTAATCAAGATAATAAAACGGATTATTGACCGAACCCGCTTGTTATACTGAGCTGGGGAACGTTGGTCCCGCTCCAACTTATAATTGTTATAAGACAGAGCAGGAAATTGGGGAATACCAGATTTCCCGTGCCGCCCAAACGAGGAGAGTGCATGATGATGCATCATCTTCGGGTGTGTTCATTATATAGAACTGTTTCTCAGTGTCCTTTACGTCCTGGGTATGTGATACCAGATCAGGATCCCAGATATGTAATCTGTTACATAGGGCTACAGATAGGTAGAGAACTGAGAACGGGTGATAAGTTTCATGCGGCAGAAAACGGGGCAAGAGTTGCAGCCAAGTCTGTCGGTCACTGTCACCCTGTATTACAAATACATTGATTCTGAACGAATGTTATTAGATAACGAACCTGATATACAAAATCATATCTATCTCTTTATTAGTAAAGAAATGATAAAATTTTGTATTGTTGGATAATGTTTTGAACATTTCCTATATCAAAAGTTGATCGTTTCAGGCACGTTATCTAAAAGCATTGATGTTCTAAATCAAACTACAGTTCTTAAGTATACGGAACACACACAAGAGGAAGAGTTCAGAAATGAACGAATCCTTCTTGAGGTATTGTAGACTAGGTCATATCAATATGACCCAACTCGCTAGAGTTACATAAAGATGCATATTTAAATTAGTTTGAATTTACATCTTGTGAAACTCGCCAGTCATGTCACAAAGATATAATGACCACAGCTCTGTTTATTGGAAACAGAGAAAGAGTTAGTGAACTCTTGGGATGATACATGTTGATGTATGTAGGTCCCCTGTCTACACATGCCAAGACCGGTTCTTTGTACTTCATTACATTCTCTGATAATCTCTCAAGATTCAGACATATGTTCCTGTTGAAACACAAGTCCGAACCTTTTGAGATATTCATAGAATATAAGTTAGAAGTAGAGAACCAATAAGGGTATAAGTATTATGTCCTTTGATGTGATCGAGGAGGAGAATACTTGAGCACGGAAATCCTGGACTTTTCTAAAGGAGAATGAGATTCTCTTTCAGCATTATTCCTCCGTATACACCATAGCATGATGGTATATCGGGGCGGAGCAATTACACCCTATATGATATGGTGTGCTCTATGATGAGTATTACTGAGTTACCTATTTCCTTTTAGGGGTTATGCACTTGAGAAGCTGCATACCTATTGAATAGGGTTCGAATCAAATCAGTTGCCTACCACTCCATATGAGATATGGAAAGGGAAGAGCCCATGTCTTAAGCTAGTTAAGATTTGGGGTTGTTCGACCTATGTCTAAAAGAAAAATCCGGACAAGCTCGAGGCAAGGTCTGTAATGTAGAACTGGAAAGGTTCCAGCTATACAAACTGCAGCTGATGATTTGAAAGAACCAAAGGATTCGATAGTTACCAACGAACCTCAGCCTCTCCGCCGATCTAGTAGGGTTCCTCACCCACCTGAGAGATAATTCGGTTTCTCTATGACAGTGGGAGCGAGGATTGCATCATGAGATGATGACCCAACTAGTTTCGAGCTGGCCATCGAGAGTAAGACTCTGTAAGAATGGCTGGATGCTCAGTGATCTGAGATGGAATCCATATACACCAACAAAGTATGGACTTTGGTTGCTATATCTGAAGGGTTAAATCCCCATCAGGAGGAAGTATATCTTGAGAAGATTACTTGGTGTAGATGGAAAAGTTGAGACTTTCAAAGCTAGACTTGTTAAAAGTTTGCATCATTGACCAGGTGTGGATAATGATGAAACCTTTTCAAGTAGCTATGCTTAAGTCCATCCAGATCCTACTTGTCACGGCTACATACCATGACTACGATATCTGGTGGTTGGGTGTCATGACTGCTTTTCTAAATGATGTTTTAGAAGAGTGCGTCTATAAGTACACAGCCAGAGAGCTTCGTAGACAGTGGGAGCAGCGGAAACGTGTACAAGATGCTTTATATGATAAAGCAGGCATCGCGGAGTTGGAACATCTGTTTTGATGAAATAGTCAAAGAGTTTGACATCATCAAAATGGTAGATGAACCTTGTATAAACAAAAAGGTAGTAGGGAGTATGGTGGTGATCCTCGTAGAGTACGTGGATGACATACTCTTGATAGGGAAGGAGTTTCCTATGCTACGCTCGATCAATCTCCGCTTATCACAATGATTCTCCATATAGGATCAAATTGATACCTCCTAAATCCTGGGTTTTTGGATCTATGAGATAGATCTAATTGGATGTTAGGACTCTCACTAGTTGTAGTGAGATGGTGTCAACCGATCCTGGGGAGAATCACTGGAAGGGTTCCAGGGTGATAATGACGACTGAGTGTCAGTCACAGGCATTGTCTATACCCTCAGTAAAGGGACGGTATGTTGGAAGAGTTCCAAGCTAGATACCGTGACATACTAGACGATAAAGGCTGGATACATCGCTGCTTAAGATGCTACCAAAGAGGCTGTTTGGGTAAATATTGGTTCATGAGATGAACTTTGTTCCTCCCATTGTGTGACAATGGAGTTGTGGCTTATGCCAAGGAACGCCGGTCCCATCAGCGATCTAGACATACTCTATGGCAGTATCACTTGATCATGGAGATGGTTGATCTCCAGGGAGATCGAGGTTAGGAGAGTAGACTCAGAGGACAACACAGCGGATCCACTCACAAAGGCCTGTTCCCAGAGAGAGACTTTTTATGGGATGGTTGAGTATGAGATACTGCAACCACTGCTACAGATGGCCCTAGTGCAAGTGGGAGATTGTTAGTTATATGTATGCCCTAGAGGTCATTACTGTACATAGGATGTATATTGTAGTGGATGCTGGGACATATATAGGGAGGACTTTCTTGCTCGACATGATAGTATGCTATCTGGTTGAACTTTACCTTAACGTGTATACTGATTGTCTCTCTGTTACATGTTGGTAAAGCCCTTAGGATGTGTGCTTGACTACCTGGACTATGATGCGGATCATACTAGTGGGGACATGGTAGTCCATAAGTACATCCTTCAAAGTCCCTAGTCGTGGGTGTATCGAGACGGGGCATCGATATACCAGAGTAGACTAGCGTGTACCTTCTCGACCCATACAGATGGGCGATGGATGATCCCATATCCATTGGTGTTTGACATCAGAGGAGATATACGGGTGCTCAGTAGAGACTGGGTACACTGGACGGACTCGTCGAGAACTCCCAGATGGTATTATACCTCACGTCAGATGCCAGTTCTCTGGTGACACTGGTACAGAGTAGTCTGTTGACCCGAGATCGTCATAGAGTCTTGTGTGGTTCCCACTGTGCTTTGATTTCCATCTTACCACGTCCAAGAGGGCGTGCAAAACGGTGGTTTTTGGGTACAGTCCCGAGTCACATGGAGGCAATGAGCGATAGGAGGGGATTCGTCTCTCCCGGTATAGGGGGTTGATGTTGTGCTGTGTTCGATTGGCTATAACAGGAAATCCCTGGACAGGGTTGCTGAGATTTACTGGTAAGTGTTACCAGTAGTTTCTCGAATAGTTATAGACCTCATATCGACACGACTTATCAAGCTATTGGGGTCTGACGTTTACCACCCCTAGGCGAGATATGCGACATATCAGACGATCAGACCAGACTGTACGGTAGTGTTACTGGTCGGATTCACTGGAGTGTGAGCGGGCTTGCTCGTCGATCTTCAGATCGCTCAATACCCGGGTGGCCGTTATGTTTAGCAGACCGCTTGCGGCTTGTGGGTGTTTGATATGATCATCACCTGCTGCCGGCGTATTGACGAGTCTTTAGAGTCCTACACAGAGGTTTCCTGGCTCAAGCAAAACGAAATAGGAGCGCATATGAGATATGTGCGGGACCGAGAATGATACAAGTATGTGATACTGTATTTGATTCTTGCGATATGTGACATTGATCGGTTATATGCGATATAGCCGGGTTATCGGATCAAGTGTTGATTCGATCAGATGTTACTGTTGATATTAGTCGGTTATATGCGATATGACCGGATCATTAAATCAAGTGTTGATTTAATGATTTAATGCATAATTATATATTTGATATATTACTTTGCATTAACTAGTATCGGTTCACTTAAGATGGATTTTCTCACTCGGATGTGCGCATTGTATATGCGATATATTTTTGTGCACTTGATTGTATCATGTTTGATGATACATGTTTACTTGGTTAAGTGTAAAGAATTAAACCATGGTTAAACTTATGATTAGGGTTTTATTTCCTTTTCTCTTTTCCTTTATCTATTTATTCATTTTGGAAAATAGATGGAAAAAGGAGAAAAAGAATGGTGGCTTTTTTTGTTGTTTAGTGTAAGCTTCATGATACCTTGACCCTAACCATTCATTTAACCCAAGTTAATTCTCTACACTTTACCATGGTTACTTTTATGATAAAGATTATTATTCTTTTCTTTTCTAATTAATCTTATCATAATAATCTTCTTCTTCTTCTTCACTTCAAGAAAAAGCTTCACAAGCTTTAATGGCAAAGTGAGAATTAGAGTGAGAAATCCAATTCTAAAGTCTACCCACTTCCTATTTCTTCATCCTCTACCTCTTGCCAAGTAGTAGAGTGTGTTTTCTTCACAAGTTTCTTGACTTGGTGAAGTCGGAGCTTGATTTAGCGATGCCTCGACGTAGATCATCTTCGGCATGGACATCGACGACCTAGCTCGCCATTTCTCCGATGAAGCCGACGCTAGAGCCCGGATTTGATATGGACAGCGGAGAGGACTTCATTGCGGAGCTATGGAGGTGGAGCACCGGATCTACAAAGGTTGTATTTCCGTATCTCTTAGTTAATTGTTAACTAGTTTATTTTTCGCCTAGATTTCTAGCAAACGATCCGTAGTTTAGGGTTTCTCGGCACGTTAAAATTTGAAATTGCCATGGTTGATGGCTTGTGAGACTACCTTAGAGTGCCTAGGAACCCTACATTTCCGCCATACACCAAGAACATCTCCTTAGTCCTTCTCAGGTACTTGAGAGTGTTCTTTACCGCTATCCAGTGTTTCTCCCCAGGGTTTGACTGATACCGGCTTACCACACTCAGTGCATAAGCTACATCCGGTCTGGTACACAACATCGCATACATTATAGAGCCTACCGCAGAAGCGTAGGGTATAATAGACATGCGATCCCTCTCCAAATCAGTCTTGGAAGACATCTCTTTAGAGAGGGTGATTCCGTGACAAGCCGGTAGGTTACCGCGCTTGGAATCTTCCATACTGAATCTTTTCAGTACGGTGTCGATGTACATGGACTGTGAAAGTCCTAATATCCTCTTGGATCTATCACGATGGATCCGGATCCCCAGGATGTACGAAGCATCACCCAGGTCTTTCATGGAGAACCTTTGTGATAAGAAACCCTTGACAGATTGTAGCATAGGAATGTCATTTCGTATTAAGAGAATGTCATCCACGTATAAAACGAGGAATACTACAGTTCTCGCTACAAATCTACTATAGATGCATGGTTCATCTGGATTTTTGATAAAGCCAAATTCTTTGACCATCTCATCAAAGCAGATGTTCCAACTCCGCGATGCCTGCTTTAGTCCATAGATGGACTTAAGCAACTTGCACACCTTTCCGCTGCTCTCATTCTGAATGAAACCCTCTGGCTGGTCCATATAGACACACTCCTCTAAATTTCCATTTAGAAAAGCGGTTTTTACGTCCATCTGCCAAATCTCATAATCGTGGAAGGCAGCAATGGCAAGAAGGATCCGAATGGATTTCAGCATAGCCACTGGAGAAAAGGTTTCGTCATAGTCCAAACCAGGTCTTTGACGGAAACCCTTTGCTACAAGTCTAGCTTTATAGGTCTCAACCTGTCCATCTACACCAATCTTCCTTTTGAAGATCCACTTGCATCCTACGGGTTTTACCCCGTCTGGAGCAATGTCCAACGTCCATACTTTATTGGTGTACATGGACTCCATTTCGGTCCGCATTGCATCCAGCCATTTTACCGAGTCAACGCTCTGAACGGCCTGCTGGAAGCTAGTAGGCTCATCATAATCTATGATGCAATCCTATCTATCCCTGTCTATGAGAAAACCGTAGTATCTTTCGGGCGGATGAGACTGCCTACTACTCCTGCGGAGCGGCGTAGGAATGTCCTGTTCTTTTGAACTTACTGGCTCTTCCAAGCTTTCAGTAATAGCTTGTGGTTCTGGAATTTCTTCCAGTTCTATTGCGTTCCCACTTATCTGGGTTTCCAAAAACTCAGTTTCCAAGAAGCGGGCATGTTGAGAAACAAAAACCTTTTGTTCCTCATCGGAATAGAACAGATACCCCCTGGAGTTCTTTGGGTATCCCACAAACTTACACTGTACTGAACGTGCCTCGAGCTTGTCCGCATGCTGCTTTTTTACAAAAGCTGGACATCCCCATATCTTAAGGTACTTAAGACAAGGTTTCTTCCCACTCCACATCTGATATGGAGTGGTAGGCACAGTCTTGGTGGGAGCCTTGTTCAAGAGATATGCAGCTGCTTCTAGTGCATAGCCCCAGAAAGATCGCGGTAACTCAGCCTTACTCATCATGGAACGAACCATATCCAATAGGGTTCGATTCCTTCTTTCCGATACACCGTTATGTTGCGGAGTGTATGGAGGAGTACGCTGAGAGAGAATTCCATTCTCTTTTAAATAGTCTAGGAACTCGGCACTCAAGTATTCACCACCTCGATCCGATCTTAGAATCTTAATACTTTTGCCTGTTTGTTTTTCAACTTCATTCTTGTAATCCCGAAATTTCTCAAAGGCCTCGGATTTGTGCTTCATTAAGAAGACATGTCCATACCTAGAGAAATCGTCTGTGAAAGTAATGAAGTATGAATAACCGCTTCGCGCATGTGTAGACATTGGACCACACACGTCACTGTGTATGAGTCCCAAGAGCTCGCTCGCTCTTTCTCCGTGTCCAGTGAACGGAGTCTTTGTTATCTTTCCCATGAGACAAGATTCACAAGTGGCATAAGACTGATACTCGAACGGATCCAAGTATCCTTCTTTATGTAACTTAGTCAACCGTGTCTCATTGATGTGACTCAGTCTACAATGCCATAAGAAAGCCTGATTGATATCTGGAGACTTTCTTTTGTGTGTATTCTGGACATTGAAAATCTGTGGTTGGTTTAATACGTATATACCATTGCTCAATGTACCTGACCCAATCAGAACTTGATTAAGGTGAATGTTTACAACATTACTTACAAACGCAAATTCATAACCTTCTTTAGAAACCAAAGATACAGAAATGATATTACAAGTTGCGTTGGGTACAAAAAAATAATTACGCAAAACCAAAACATGTCCATCTGACATTCCCAGGTGATAGTCCCCCACGGCTTTAGCATCCATGCTAGCTCCGTTCGCAACTCTGAGGGTCATGTCACCTGCCTTCAAAAACCTACGGTTTCTCAACGCCTGCAAAGAATTACAGATATGAGATCCTGATCCGGTATCCAATACCCAGGAAGTAGAGTTTATCGAAAGACAGTTTTCAATAACATACACACCTGAAGCTGAAGCCGCAACCTGCTTCAGTTCCTGTGTCCTGGCTTTCCAAGCCCTGCAATCTTTCTTCCAGTGTCCACTCTTGTGACAATAGAAGCATTCCTCTTTACCCACAAGCTTCCCCGCTATCTTTGTTGCCTTTGCTTTTCCCTTCGTATCCACTTTACTAACACCGCCCCTTGGTTTGGCGGGGGCTTTCCTCTTCTTTCCCTTGGCTTTCGCCTTGGACCTAAAAGAAGAAGATTCTCCTACAAACAAAGTGGATGTTTCCCTACCTTTCTGTAGGGTGCCCTCTGCACTCCTCAGCATGTTGAGGAGTTCTGAAAGTTTAACTTCTTTTTCTTGAAAGTTGAAATTCAGTATGAACTGGGCGTAAGTGGAAGGAAGGGACTGGAGAACTAAGTCCGTATAGAGCTCACTCTCCAACGTGGTCCCAAGTTCTGCGAGCTCCTCAATGTAGCCTATCATCTTAAGCACGTGGTCCGCTACCGATGATCTGACGGCCAACTTTTCCGAAAATAACTTCTTCGACACTTCGTATCTTGCGATACGAGACTGCTCTTCATACAGTTCTTTTGTATGAAGAAATATGGATTCCAAGTCCATATTCTCGTGCCTCCTCTGATGTTCCATGTCCATAGAGGCAAGCACGAGGCATCTGGACTTCGCGCAATCAATCTCCCAAGTCTTACGGATTTCCTTATCTGCGACGCTGGAGGGGGGACCTGGGACGGGAGGAGCTTTGGTGGTAAGAAGATACCCGAGCTTGTCGTAAGTGATTGCCATTTTGACATTCCTTAGCCAATCTTTGTAGTTTGGCCCTGTCAGTATGTTTTTATCTAGAAGTAACTTAAGTCCAGTCATTTCGATTTGGTCGCTGCATGGGGAGAGAAGAAACACTTTAGCACGATGCTCTTGCAAGTTTAGAATGGTTTTTAATTTGTCTAAACAGGATGGCTCCCACTGTCTCTCGAATCCCTCCTCAAACCATAAAGGAAGAATCAGTCGGGATCAATCCCACAGTACAATACTTGCTTAACCGTTCAGCCAGGCCAGTGTCGGTACTTCGAGGGAGGTTTTCCAACGCTTTCACGAAGTTCCTTAATTTAAGAACCTCTTTTCCCTGGGGGCGTAGCCCCGCTAACACCTTTCTAGGCACCTACTAGGTTTATAGCATTGATCGTTTAGCGAGAAATTTCCCGAGGAGCAGCATATACTCACAGTAGGATCGGGATCCAAATATCATCGCGTGACGAAACTGAAGGAATCCTACCAGA
The DNA here is from genome assembly GCA_030015575.1 of Agapanthus africanus. Taxonomy (NCBI): domain Eukaryota; kingdom Viridiplantae; phylum Streptophyta; class Magnoliopsida; order Asparagales; family Amaryllidaceae; genus Agapanthus; species Agapanthus africanus. Next base: position 209,537,421 of record JASDDO010000029.1, on the reverse strand, counting down.
ATCATCACACTCCAAATGGTATGCAACTCTAGCAAGTTTCAGTACTTATGAAACTCCCGATGTGGATTTTTGCCCCATGCTCTTATGACCTTGACGAAGATCAACAAATCATAAGTCACATGTCAAGTTCTGCCCGTCATTATCCAGGTTAATTTGAACCCACCCGTATATACCCATGACGAAGGTCAACAAGGCAATACGACTGTCCCAAACCAACGCATCTATCTATGCTACATATGAACACCCAACAGCTACCAATCTCTATGCCTTGACGAAGGTCAACCAACATAGCTTGAATACTATTGAATATTCATACGAAACGACGGAGGGCTACGAATGGTTTTGGCGAAACCGTGAACGTAGTGAACTTGATATAATCGATGGAACGAGATAGCTTTTAGAAAGAGTGGCTCAAGCTCCGCATTTAAAAGTTAGTTTTGAAAAGAACCGAGTGGTTTTTCGAAAGTGTTCCAACGACTTTAACTTGGTTTATTATCTTGCATTAGTTCTTTTAATGCGTGATATTCTTGCATTAGTTCTTTTAATGCGTCCCATCAATTAATCCTACCATTGCAGAAAACAACCAAAATATGACGTACGCTTATGCCATTCGCATTCGCCACGGGGTCCCGTCATCACCCGTTAGGTTACTTAACTAACGACAGAGCGGGGGCTGGGCTAGCGCGGCTGTAAAACATAAGCAACGCCTAAATATAAAGCAATGATAGACATTACAGATCACAGATGAATATATTGGATATACTAGGAATCCGCAATCCGTTCGAGCCTGCAACGAAAAGCGGATTACACGGTCGCGGTGAATAGCCAAAACCCCACCCAAGACCCCTACGGGTGCGGCAAACTACCCGCTAAGTATCCGGTAGTTTGTGCACCCCTCCATGGGTCTATCCTAGGAGCAAAAACAGTAAAAAGAATTATACAATGACGGCTACAACCCCGACCCGGTTGTGCGGCCATACAAATAATATTATTACATCAATTTACATTTACAAATGAATGAAAGAAAAACAAAAGCTCATCTCACATCCACCCCGACGATTCACCCGCGACAGTCCAACACATTCATATACACATTCCAATATCAAACACAGATCACAGAGATGTATAACCCCGACTAATCGACTTATAGCGATTAGCCGACGTTCAATACATACAAACATCACAGATATAACCAATATAACCAAAGTGTAGCGAAGTTCGAAAAAAATACGGATTTATAGGACCCCAAAAGTAAATTTCTTTTCTGGAAAAACTGGGCACATATAACATATTTGAAAAATCCCAAAACCCTACCAGAAGAACACTGCACAAAACACGATCACATGAAGAGCCCAAACGGCGGCGGATCCGCGGCGACGAGAATAGCTGAGGCCGCGGATCCGCGGCGGTTTAAAGGATTCATGAGATCGTTTTTCTTGGGTGTTCTCACAAAACCCTGAGCCGATTTTAGGAATAAAAAGTTTTACTTTTAGAGCACAAAAAATTTCAACAGAAACTTAGGGTTTTAGAATTTCCGGTTTTGCGATTTTTTGGTTTCGAACTTCCATACACTTCGCTACCAAGCTAGTTTATGTTTAGTTAGGCTCTGATACCACTGTAAGTCCACGTTGCGACCCCCGGTTCTTACGGGGAGGCGGAAACGGTATAAGAATCAAATTTTTAGCGCATGGGGCAACATGGACTAACAAAGTCGGGATCTTTTCCTAAACTAAAACTAGCAAACAAGCTGAAGAGAGTTAGCTACTCGGAAAGATGGTTATACCTAAACTTGAACTCCTTCTTCTTCAAACTTTGTAGAGGTTGATGGTTCTTTCCTCGTCGCCTTCTTCCGTTAAAGATGGATCCACCTGAGGGTTCAACCTTCGGGCTCTTTCTCGAACTTTGAGAGAACTAGAATCTTCGGCTTGCCAAACCTTTGATCCTAGAGTGAGTAGAGAGTGTCTAAGGGGTGTTTTCTTTTCAAGGAGAGGGATTCTCAACACATGAGAAGGATTCCCCTTGAGCTTGAGGAAGAAGAAGATGAAGTGAGGAGAGAGAATGGTTATGATAGAATGAGCTCTTTTTTTTTCTTACAACCATAACAAAAAGAAAAAGATATATCTAATTAATAATAATAATTCAAAATGAAATAGTTGATGGTTGTATTTGGAATGACCATTACCATCACTACATTAAATGAATGTAAGCAAGAATCAAGGAGTATCCTTGCAAAGCAATGATGATGGTCAAACATTCAACCATGGTCAACAAGTCAACCATGGTCAACAAGTCAAAAAAAATCAACCATGACACAATTTCATTTAATTACTATTATTAATAGATATCTCACTAATTCATTAGGGTTTGGAAAAAAGACGACTGTCAACTGTGCATGCGCACCCGTTCCGAAACCCTAATGAAAAACCTCTTCTTCCGCCTCAAACAACTGTGCATACACACCTGCATTCTTGTTCCGAGGAACATGAATACTGAGAGATAAAAGTAACCCCAAAACATATACCAGTATCCGGTTCAAAACAGAGCCCGCTGGCAATATCCGTCCGGACTCCAAACGTGCACAAGTGCGCGGATGAGAACGAACCCTGTCGCAAAACCATGCGACCTCTACTCTGTTTTGCCCAGAGGCGAATACCCTCTGTGTGGGACTCTAAAGACTCGACACTACGCTGGCAGTGGGTTTAACCACAGACCGCAAGAGGCACTAGCTGTGCGTAACGGTCCCCAGGTAGAAGCCGACAAGAAGGCTGACGAGGTGAACCCCATCTGAACTCCTACTGAGTCTGAATGTGACATTTTCCGTACAGTCCGGTCTGTTCGTCTGATACATCGCATGGCGGGCCTAGGGGGCGGTAAACGTCAGTCCCCTAATAGCGGTACAAGTCGTGTCGGAGTGAAGCCCAAAACACCCTGAGACAACACTGGAAGCCTACCAGTATATCTCGCTTGCCCTGGCCAGGGACTACTCGTGTAATGGCTCTCCTAGACACAGCGCGATGTCAACCCCCAATACCGGGAGAGACGAATCCTGTCTAACCATCACTGCCTCCAAGTGCTTCGGGACTGCACCCAACCACTACCTGTTTGCACGACTCCTTTGAGCCGTGGTAGGGTAGTGATCAAAGTGCAGTGGGAACACACTCGAGGCGAAGTGCCAGTGTCAAGTCAGCGGACTAAACTGTACTCATGTCACCTGGGAACTGATAACTGACGATAGGTATAATACCAACCTGTCAGTTCCCGACGAGTCCTGTCCAGTGTACTCGTAACCTAACGAGCACCCGTATACTATCTCCAGTACAATGTACTGATGGCTGTGGGACAGACCATCTCCCACACTGGGATGAGAAGCGCATACGCTAGTCTACTCCGGAGTATCGATGCCCTGTCTTGATAGTCCTGCGACTAGGGACCTGTATAAGGATGTGCTTATAGATTACCCAGCCCCCACTAGTGTGACTGCCATCACAACGCTGGTAATCAAGCAAAGATCCTAAGGGCTCCACTAATGTGTATAGGTGATATACTAAAATAAACACAAGTACACATTGAAGTAGAAACAAACCAAGTAGCATACTACTATATTGAGCAAGATTGTTTATACAAGGTGAATATCCCAAGCTTCCATTAAGTAATATACAAACTAGTATGATACAGTAATGGCCTCTAGGGCATATACACTAACACAGGCTTCAAAGGTGACATGGATGACAGAGAGATTGTCAGAGTTATAGTTTTCCCTCTGACGAAGAGGGACATTATTATGGACAGGTGGTCTAAGAGGATACTGTGGGTGGCATGGTGCAGGATACTGATTAGGTTCATTTATCGATACAGTCTAAGAAGTTTTGATTTGGAGTTCATTTATGAACTAGGTCCCATAATATATCCAGACATATTCTAAGACAGGTATTACTCAATTCGGGAGATGGCTTTCTCCGCGAACTTGAGATTAAGAGAGACATAGAAAGAAACATCAGGGCGGATCCACTTACTGAGGCTATTTCTCGAACACAATAGTTTTAAAAACGGGCTTTGTGAAACTGATTAGTAGAGGAGTTGGGTGTTGGTTTCACACGGGCTGTGAGTACGTAACATCGCAATAATTAGCCTTAAGTGCAAGTGGGAGATTGTTGGATATAGTGCCCTCAAAGTCAATTATTGGATCCCAGGTACGTGATTGCAATGATTGAGGAGGACCTATGCCGGTAGGACAGTCTTACTCGAGATGATAGTATGCTATCTAGTTTGCCTTTATCAGTCGTGTATAGGTTCAGGTGACTGATCACGATTACACTTTGATAGAGCCCTTAGGATCTTGCTTGACTACCAACAGTATGAGGGCGATCATATAAGTGAGAGTTGGGTGGTCTATAAGCATATCCTTAATAGTGGTCCCTAGTCGTGGGAGTTTCGAGACAGGGCATCGATACTCCGGAGTAGACTAGTGTATACAGTCGAGACCCCGACGAGGGGCGGTGGCCGGTCTCATAAGCCACTGGTGTCAGTTGGATCACCTAAGATGTATACAGGTGCTCATTGGGTTATGAGTACACCGGACAGGACTCGCCGGGAACCTGCTAGTTGGTATTATACATATCGTCAGATAGCAGTTCCCTGGTGACATGCGTGCAGGTTAGTTCATCGACCTGAGCTCGTCATTTGTCTCGTATGAGTTCCCACTGTGCTTTGATTTCTACCCTACCACGGTGTTCATATCAGATTTTTGCATTTTCATACTGCCCAATTTTTATCACATTGCTTATCGGTAGATACTCTTGAGCCGTGTTTGCTAGTCAATTGCAGGATACAGGTTCTCGGTTCTAAAACGGTGGAATTCATGGAAAACACGACAAAATCCGGGTTCCTGCCAACCACAGATAAAACACGGTCTCCGCTCTTCATCCGTATGTTGCCAGATACCAGTTTAGGAAGACAAAATGGCAAATCGATTGTCACCTTCATGCACAAGGCTCAATGGCAACAACAAGTTCCAAGAAATCTACGCGGAGCTCGAGGCAATATGCCAAATCTTGACAAAAAGTCCACCTTTCCCTCAACAGAAATTCTGGAAAATTCGTGATTAAATTATGAGAAAATACATATACCAGAATAAAGGGCACAGAGAACCAGGGAACCACAGAAAATTGGAGGGCCCAACTCAACCAGAAGGCCGCGGATCCGCGGCCAAAGGGGGGTCTAGGCCGCGGATCCGCGGCCGTCTAGGAGCCGCATCTGCAGAGTTTTTGAGGGTATTTTGGTCTTTTTGTTTGTGTTCTGGTGGTTGCCCTAGGTTTCCATTCTCTAGCCTATAAATAGCCCAGAACTTTGAGAAGGAAAGGGTCCATTCTTGTATTTTCATTTTGCTAGGTTTAGTGTTTTTCTTCTTCCTCTTCTCATCTCTTCTCCATTAAACTTGTAGTGAGCTTGTGAGTGAAGAGTGATGAATAAAGGAGATCATTTTATTATCATGCTTGTCTTGCCTTTTTTATAATTGTTGTAATTTTAATTCGTTAAGTAGTTGTTGTTATTTTCTTGTTGTTTCTTTCTTCTCTCTTTTTCTTTATCCTTAATACGACAATGATGCTTACGCTCGATCCTCGCCAAGGTGAGGTCGCAAATAGCTAGTCGTATTCTTCTAATCTCCTTCTTTCTATCTTCCTCTTTTGTTTTGTTTTATTTTTCCGTACCATGATGTGTGAGTAGTGTTGGAGATAGTGCCCTCAGAGTCAATTATTGGATCACAGGCACGTGATTGCAATGATTGAGGGAGGACCTATCCCGGTACGACAGTCTTACTCGAGATGATAGTTTGCTATCTGGTTTACCTTTATCATCGTGTACTGCTTTAGGTGACCTGACAGGTCGCTATTGCACGTTGATAGAGCCCCTAGGATTCTTGCTTGACTGACAGCAGTATGAGGGCGATCATATAAGTGAGAGCTGGAGTCTACAAGCACATCCTTAAAAGGTCCCTAGTCGTGGGAGTTTCGAGACAGGGCATCGATTCTCCAGAGTAGACTAGTGTATACAGTCGAGACCCCGACGAGGGGCGGTGGCCGGTCTCACAGGCCACTGGTGTCAGTTGGTTCACCTAAGATGTATACAGGTGCTCATTGGGTTATGAGTACACCGGACAGGACTCGCCGGGAACATGCTAGTTGGTCTTATACCTGACGTCAGATAGCAGTTCCCTGGTGACATGTGTACAGGTTAGTTCATCGACCTGGGGATCGTCATTTGTCTCGTGTGAGTTCCCACTGTGCTTTGATTACTACCCTACCACGGCTCAAAGGAGTCGTGCAAACAGGTTTTAGTTGGGTACAGTCCCGAGCCACATGGAGGCAGTGAGCGGATCTTCGGGGGTTCGTCTCTCCCGGTATTGGGGGTGAGGTCGCGCTGTGTCTAGGAGAGCCATTACACGAAGTCCTTGGCCAAGGCAGGAGATTTGCTGGTAGGTATTCCAGTAGTATCTCAGGGTGTTCTGGGCTACACTCCGACACGACTTGTACCGCTTTTGGGGGTCTGACTTTTACCCACCCCCTAGGCCCGACATGCGATGCTCATAGACGAACGGACCGGACTGTACGGATATTGTCACTGACAGGCTCAGTAGGGTGTCAGGATGAGTTCGCTCATCGACGTCCCTTTTAGTCAATAGCTGGTGGCCCGTCACGTATTGGCTTATACCTCTGACGTGCTGGTGGTTAAATCCACAGCCATAGTATTGACGAGTCTTTAGAGTCCACCACACTTTTAGTTACTCAAGCTTTCGGGCGAAACGCTGTAGAGGCCGTATGGAGATATGGCAGGGTCCGATCAGATACGTGCGGTATTGCACGGATCAGGATCGGACGGTTTGTACTAGTAGCCGTATGGAGATATGGCAGGGTCCGATCAGATACGTGCGGTATTGCACGGATCAGGATCGGACGGTTTGTACTAGTAGCCGTATAGGTATATGGCAGGGTTCGATCAGATACGTGTGGTATTGCACTGATCAGGATCGAACGGATATTACTAGCCGGCTTTGGTTTAAGCCGGTCCTAGTTTAGTACAGTATAGATTTTGTCTCTTTGCATTTGTATCCGGACGGAATACAGATGCGGGTGTGTATGCACTGTATCGGGGTTTTCCTGTAATTTATTACGGGACCAGTTTTCTGGAGTTGCCAGTTTGCATTCCGTTCCGGCCGGTTTTCCTTTGTTCTTTCCCGGCCGGACTTTTCCGATGGAGGGGGTTATTTGCAATTGTGCAAATAACTTTTGTGGAGGGGGTTTATTGCAAAAGTATTGATTATGATAGCATCATTATCTTTTGCACCATCACTTGCTTTAATGAGGGTATGGGTTTGATTAATGAGTGAAGCATGGTTGATGTTTCTTTGTCTCTTGATGTGGTCACCTTTTCTTCACTCCTACACTCACCTCCCTTCTTGCTTCATATTGATTTTCCTCCACCATTATTCTCACTTGATGGAAGAAGTTTTTCATGGTTGAGAGAAAGAAAAAGTTGAGAGTTTTCATTCTTGAGAGTTTCATTTCTTGATCCCATTTCATGTTAAGAAAAATGCAAGCACCATTTTTCTTATCTTGTTTCCTCCATCATCTTCAAATGGCAACCACCCCAAAAGTGACTATGATTCTACACTACACTTCCTACAGCTAATCTTGGACGCGTCGATTCGCCAGCTTCGCGCCCGAGTTGCCTCGGTATTGAGGTGGGAGCCCGTAAAAGCTACAGGCGATGTGGTGCCCTTTCCGACGAGGAGGAGACGGACGGAGATCCCGCGAGGAGATCGGAGTGGAGATGAAGACCAGAGGACTCGGATCAGTCGGTACATCTCTAACCCATCTTCTAGTTAGCTTAGACTTGTTAATGGTTACGATCCGGAGTTTAGTGCGCGGTGGTGCCGGTTTGCAAAGTCTGCAAAAATTAAAGTTTATCACTGCTTCCGCATTCCGGCGTCGGATTGACGGCCGGGGCGCCGCCGTGCACTTACAGTGGTATCAGAGCCTCGCCATTAACTTCGTCTAGCTTCGTTTGATGTGTTTTTCAGTTCCGATCGACCAAAATTCCAAAAACCGTATTTTTCCTTCACATCAGTTTCTGTTGAAATTTTTTGAAGTCTAAAAATTTTTCAGGTGGTCTCAGAATGATGTGCAGGGAGTTCTAAGAATTCTGAGAAAAAACGAGACAATGAACCCTCACCACGAGCGCGGAACCGCGGCAAGAACCCCCTTATTGCCGCGGTTCCGCCGCAAGTTGGTGGGGTCATTGCTTCGTATTTTTCCAGTGGGCTTCTGGGCTTATTTTAGGGGTTTTGGAATATTAAAGTTGGGCCAATTATTTCTGTGAGTGCTACAGTTTTCTTTGGGGCCCACTTGTTAATTGTTTGATCAATCGGAAAATTTTAAACACATTTTTCACAGTATTTACATTATATCTGCGACCGTGAATGTCACTCGATCGGTAAATCCGGTCTAACTGCTATAGCCCGGTTAGACGGATTTGCGAACGTGACTTTCACGTTGATGTTCTATGTATTTGCTGTGATGTTGCGGATCGGTCGTGGGGGATAGCCTGGATGCAATGCTAGTACAGTGCTGTTGTATTATGTACTTTTGATATTGCGGGGCGAGCGTCTGACATGTGGACTGCCGTCACTGCCTGTTTGTATTATTCTTTTGGGGCACGACCTGGTTGCGGTCGATGTACCCGGTGTATGTATATTTTACTTTCTGTACTAGGGTTACCCCGCGGAGGGGTGCACGGATAGCCGGGTTCTAGAAGACAACAAGCCCGCATCTCATGGCATTGGGACGGAAGGGGCTTCACTCCAGGATTGGCTGGCTATTCGCCGCACTCGTAGGGGGTATAGGATTTCATTGCACAGGCTATCCACACGACCAGGGGAACGTCGGGTTTCAGTAGTGGCTCTGTGAAACCCGGGGATCCCAGATATCTGTATTGTTCTGTGATGCTGTACATTTCTGTGATGTTGCATTTTATTCACGCCTTGAGCGAAATACTATATATTGGTATATATATTAGTAGATGTTGTATATGTTTTTCATCCGCGCTAGTCCAGTCCCCGCTCTGCCGTTAGTTAGCTAACATAACGGGTGATGACGGGACCCAGTGGCGAATGCGGATGACATATACGTACGTCAGTATATTTTCGTTCTTTTATGGTGTGATCTATTGATGGGACTGCATTGATTCGGATCAAGGCAAGTTAAACAAACCTATTCTGATGTTGTTGGAACACTTTTCAAAAAGCTGTTATTGCAAGGACGTTCACTTTTGTTTTGCATCGTGGTATTCATTGGAATATCCTGCTCCTCAGTCGACGAGGCAAGGGCCGAGATCCCTTCACCGGGAGTGACCCCTTGGACATAAGTTTGCGTCAGGGCATTAACTTCACTATAGCCGATTACTTTTTCTTTGCATCGAGATATTCGGTTATGAATATCCAGCACCCCATTCTACGGGGAAAGAGCCGAGATCCCTTCATCGGGAATGACCTCTTTAGTAAAGGTTTTCCTCACTATATTTTCTAAAAAGCTATCCGTTCCTTCAACGATATCAAGTTCATTACGTTAAAGGTTTTCGCCAGAAACCATTCGTAGCCCTCCGCCGTTTCAGACGGGTAGCAAGTAGTATTCATACTATGTTTGTTGACCTTCGTCAAGGCATAGTGTATGGTAGCTGCTTGTTGCTTTTCTGCTGCATAGATAGATGCGTTGGTTTGGGACAGTCGTATAGCCTTGTTGACCTTCGTCAAGGGCTTGTACGGGTGGGTTCAAATTAACCTGGACAATGACGGGTGGAACTTGACATGTGACTTATGATTTGTTGACCTTCGTCAAGGTCATAAGAGCATGGGGCAGAAATCACATCGGGAGTTTCAAAAGAACTGAAACTTGCCAGATATGCGCATACCTTCTGGAGTGTTATAGCGTGAGCGGATTCCGTCACGTTATCATGCGATGATAGTTGGATCCCGATTCCCACTCATGAGTTGGTTTACTCTTCGGGTGACCCCGACTAATTCTTCTTTCAGGTTTGGAGGAGAATTTGAGGTACAGTGGGAGGTTTCCAGATTAGATAAAGTGATGACCATTCTGATCTAGGTTAGAGTGCACGCTGAGTGTTTCTTTTCTCTCTCTCTCTGGCAGCGACCATTGACCCGACCCTAAGACTATGACTCAGTGACCATGTTGACCGAACCTTCTTTACACTGGCTTTTGGATTGTCAGAGTTGCAGACCTCATTTCCACTCCTACTTTTACCATTTTCTCCAGGACACCCCGTATTACTGCGAACGTCCACTTCCATTGGACAAAGCCATCGTATGGTTATATACGAACTCGAAGGAATTCGAGGATGGTTTCCGGTTCTGGAGAAAAACGGATAGGATTATTCAGTTGTCTTTTCTCTTTTACCTTTTCTCAAGTTGTGAGTACTCCTTGGTTTAGGAGATAGTACACCTATTACGCAAATTGGATAGTCTTCTTCCAAACCTTAGGCTGGTGCCGACCGGTAGGGAATGAAGAAAACCAATTAGCCTAACGATGGTGTACAGAAGGTATTAAGATTAAGACAAAGCAAGGGATTAGTAAGAGGGCAAAGTAAATTGCGACTGATATTCACGACCAAACCAAGTATTTCTTCGCCAATCCTAAATCACCTTTGTATTTCTCCAGGACACTCCGTATCACTACGAAGATCCACAGTTTATTGGATACTCTATCGTATGGTTATATACGAACTCGAAAGGAACTTGTTCCAGTTCGGGGATGGATTCTGGTCCAGGAGGAATAGGAATAAGGTTTATTCGGTTGTCTTTTATCTTCACCTTCTCTCGCATTGCGAGTGCTCCTAAGATTAGGACAGTACACCCATTATGCTTATTGGATAGTCTTCTTCCAAACCATAGGCTGGTGCCGAACGGTAGGGAAGGAAGAAAACCAATTGGCCTAAAGGGGTGTGCAGAAGGTAATGACTAAAGACATATAAAGGGATTTGGAGAGGTGGAAAAGAATTATATGGTTATAGTTGTGAATCTGGATAATGGTAGAGGCATTACTAGGAATACCAGGATACCCCATCGAAACATTTTAATGTTTCAGTTTCAACTGTGTACTGTTAAAAGAAAACTGATTTTCCGATTAGACACTTGCTCCAGGGTATGTATTTACCAGGTTTGATTCTCACATCTGTATGGTTTTACAGATGATGAGTGGGAGTAAGTTATTGGGAATTAGGTGATCATCCTCATTATATCGGGATTCGTTGTAATCGGTGATATTTGAGGAGATCACCTGGGCTGTTTGCCAGTCGGCAAATATTTGGTTTTGAATATCCGCTGTTATGCACCAATTTCAAATTGATATATCTGTACGTCTATTTTCATAGAGTGAGATATACCTTTCTGAAATTATGTCTATGACATTTACCTATATCAGTGGATGGTTAGGTAAGGAGCATTAAACAGCGGTGTAATTCTTCTTAACCATAAGTACAGTTTTCAACCTACGACATACAGTGAAAGAGTTGTCAGACTCAAGGGACTTATACAGAGTATTGTATGTTGTCCAGGGTCCATCAGGACAGAGGGGTTGGTCCTCATACTATATTCTGTTTACTTTTAACTTCTCTAGTTCTTAGACATGTGTTTCATAGAAACACAGGGTCTAAGTTTTGAGGAGTTATAGGTATTTGAATAGAGTAGAGAACCAGGTGTTGCAAGTATCGGGATTCTTCAAAGTGATCGAAGATGTAGATACTTGTGTATGGTATTCAGTTGATAGTAATAATAAAGAGAAATTGCTTCTCTTTCAGGTTACTCATAATTGGAAGCATTCCTAAGTTGAGTAACGCTGATCGGCCTCCTTCCATTTAGTTAACGTGCACTGGAGACAGCTGCATGATTTGAATCTGGTTCAATTAAATCAGTGCCTCTGGTTCTATATTGGATATAGTACAGTTCATATCTTAACATTGTTAAGGTACGGGGAGTTGTCCGGCTTATGATTAAAACCAGACTCTGGATAACTCAAGGCACGTTTCTGTAATGGCTGTTTGTGGGTGGACCCAGGCTATGACGAGGATTGATTTTCTACCATAAGAAAGATCAATAGAAATATTGTTTTAGACTCGCCACAGTTTTATTAAAAATGGATTTTTTCAAAAACAGTAGTGGGAGTATGGTAGAACTGGAAGTGATTCCAGAACCGCAAACGATTACTGAAGATTTGATAAGGAACCTAAAAATTCAATCTGATTTGACATTCCATTGGCCACTCCGCAGATACGGTGGGTAACTTCAGGCACCCGAGAGGTACTCCGGTAGCCTCAAGGACGGTGACAGGGAAGTTCTTGTTTACCCACACTTGCCATTGTTGTTGTTCCAGGCTGCGAGACCCGGCAGGAGGATGAGTATAGCGTCGTTCTAAACTAGCTTTAGAAGTGCACGTCTATATGACTCTGCCAGAGGGTTGTCGTAATCAGTGGGAGCAGCGGAAGCATTGATGGACATCAGGCTTATGTCTATTTATAGACTAAAGCAGATATAGCGGAGATAGATCATCTATTTCTGATGTGACAGTCATGGGTTTGACGTCATCAGAATAGGGGATGGATCTGTTGAGAAGGTAGTAGGAAGTGATATTCCTATACTACGATCGGTTATACTTTGGTCGTCACACAGTGGTTTCTCCACAAGGGACTTGGACATTATATCAGACATACTGGTTACTAGATCTATGGTTTTAGATCAAGATTTGGGTGGTTTCCCAATCAGGGTACTTTGACAGCATTCTAAGAGTATTTAGAATGGATGACTCCTGGCATGGTAGTGTACCTGCAGGTAATGGAGTCACCCTCTCTAAAGGTGTCTTATAGACTAAAGTAGAGAGGGATGTGCATGATTGGCAGATCATTTGCTTAGGCAATTGAGTCAATCATGAGATGTCAGGTACCACACCAGATGTTGTTCTTGCACTAGATGCGATAAGTTGATATTTATCCAATCCTGGAGAAACAGTCAGAAGCAGTTTTAGAACATAAGTGGATGTTCTAGGGATATGATAACGACAGCCCTATTCGGGAGACAGTTATCATTCCAGGCTTCCAAGGTGACATGGACGACAAGGAGGTTGTCAGCGTTATAGTTTTCCCTCTGACGAGGGGCAGTATTTTGGACAGGTGATCCAAGGCAATACTGAGGGAGGCATGGCGCAGGATACTGATTAAGTTCAGTTGTCGATACAGTCTAAGAATTTTGGATTTGGAGTTCATTTATGAGCTCGGTCCTATCAGACATCCAGACATTCTAAGACAGGTATTGCTCATTTCGGGAGATAGCTTTCTCCGCGAACTTGAGATATAGAGAGACATAGAAAGAAACATCAGAGCGGATCCACTCGCTGAGGCTATTCCTCGAACGCAAGAGTTTCGCAAACATGCTTTGTGAGACTGACTAGTAGAGGAGTTGGGTGTTCGGTATCACACGGGCTGTGAGTATGCGACATCGCAATAATTAGCCTTGAGTGCAAGTGGGAGATTGTTGGAGATAGTGCCCTCAGAGTCAATTATTGGATCACAGGCACGTGATTGCAATGATTGAGGGAGGACCTATCCCGGTACGACAGTCTTACTCGAGATGATAGTTTGCTATCTGGTTTACCTTTATCATCGTGTACTGCTTTAGGTGAGCTGACAGGTCGCTATTGCACGTTGATAGAGCCCCTAGGATTCTTGCTTGACTGACAGCAGTATGAGGGCGATCATATAAGTGAGAGCTGGAGTCTACAAGCACATCCTTAAAAGGTCCCTAGTCGTGGGAGTTTCGAGACAGGGCATCGATTCTCCAGAGTAGACTAGTGTATACAGTCGAGACCCCGACGAGGGGCGGTGGCCGGTCTCACAGGCCACTGGTGTCAGTTGATTCACCTAAGATGTATACAGGTGCTCATTGGGTTATGAGTACACCGGACAGGACTCGCCGGGAACATGCTAGTTGGTCTTATACCTGACGTCAGATAGCAGTTCCCAGGTGACATGTGTACAGGTTAGTTCATCGACCTGGGGATCGTCATTTGTCTCGTGTGAGTTCCCACTGTGCTTTGATTACTACCCTACCACGGCTCAAAGGAGTCGTGCAAACAGGTTTTAGTTGGGTACAGTCCCGAGCCACATGGAGGCAGTGAGCGGATCTTCGGGGGTTCGTCTCTCCCGGTATTGGGGGTGAGGTCGCGCTGTGTCTAGGAGAGCCATTACACGAAGTCCTTGGCCAAGGCAGGAGATTTGCTGGTAGGTATTCCAGTAGTATCTCAGGGTGTTCTGGGCTACACTCCGACACGACTTGTACCGCTTTTGGGGGTCTGACTTTTACCCACCCCCTAGGCCCGACATGCGATGCTCATAGACGAACGGACCGGACTGTACGGATATTGTCACTGACAGGCTCAGTAGGGTGTCAGGATGAGTTCGCTCATCGACGTCCCTTTTAGTCAATAGCTGGTGGCCCGTCACGTATTGGCTTATACCTCTGACGTGCTGGTGGTTAAATCCACAGCCATAGTATTGACGAGTCTTTAGAGTCCACCACACTTTTAGTTACTCAAGCTTTCGAGCGAAACGCTGTAGAGGCCGTATGGAGATATGGCAGGGTCCGATCAGATACGTGCGGTATTGCACGGATCAGGATCGGACGGTTTGTACTAGTAGCCGTATGGAGATATGGCAGGGTCCGATCAGATACGTGCGGTATTGCACGGATCAGGATCGGACGGTTTGTACTAGTAGCCGTATAGGTATATGGCAGGGTTCGATCAGATACGTGCGGTATTGCACGGATCAGGATCGAACGGATATTGCTAGCCGGCTTTGGTTTAAGCCGGTCCTAGTTTAGTACAGTGTAGATTTTGTCTCTTTGCATTTGTATCCGGACGGAATACAGATGCGGATGTGTATGCACTGTATCGGGGTTTTCCTGTAATTTATTACGGGACCAGTTTTCTGGAGTTGCCAGTTTGCATTCCGTTCCGGCCGGTTTTCCTTTGTTCTTTCCCGGCCGGACTTTTCCGATGGAGGGGGTTATTTGCAATTGTGCAAATAACTTTTGTGGAGGGGGTTTATTGCAAAAGTATTGATTATGATAGCATCATTATCTTTTGCACCATCACTTGCTTTAATGAGGGTATGGGTTTGATTAATGAGTGAAGCATGGTTGATGTTTCTTTGTCTCTTGATGTGGTCACCTTTTCTTCACTCCTACACTCACCTCCCTTCTTGCTTCATATTGATTTTCCTCCACCATTATTCTCACTTGATGGAAGAAGTTTTTCATGGTTGAGAGAAAGAAAAAGTTGAGAGTTTTCATTCTTGAGAGTTTCATTTCTTGATCCCATTTCATGTTAAGAAAAATGCAAGCACCATTTTTCTTATCTTGTTTCCTCCATCATCTTCAAATGGCAACCACCCCAAAAGAGACTATGATTCTACACTACACTTCCTACAGCTAATCTTGGACGCGTCGATTCGCCAGCTTCGCGCCCGAGTTGCCTCGGTATTGAGGTGGGAGCCCGTAAAAGCTACAGGCGATGTGGTGCCCTTTCCGACGAGGAGGAGACGGACGAAGATCCCGCGAGGAGATCGGAGTGGAGATGAAGACCGGAGGACTCGGATCAGTCGGTACATCTCTAACCCATCTTCTAGTTAGCTTAGACTTGTTAATGGTTACGATCCGGAGTTTAGTGCGCGGTGGTGCCGGTTTGCAAAGTCCGCAAAAATTAAAGTTTATCACCGCTTCCGCGCGTCGGATTGACGGCCGGGGCGCCGCCGTGCACTTACAAGTAGTTCATACTTGTTAGGGTAGGATAAGGGAAGTTTGAGAGAAGGAAATCTCTCACACTCTTTCCTTGCCTAACAGCTTAAATCGACTCCCGTTAATTGAACGACAATCCGCTCCTCACGGCACCCTATCCTACATGATAGTGGTGATTCCATAGTAAGACCGGTTGTGGTTGAATTAACCGGAGGCTATGGCTAAGAGCCAAGAACGGACGGACAAGCACCAAAAGGAAGGACTTATGCGTTGGAAAGCCTAGCTTATACTCGCAAGTTCCTTCCTAGTCGTGCTAATCC
This sequence comes from Agapanthus africanus, assembly GCA_030015575.1. Lineage (NCBI taxonomy): Eukaryota > Viridiplantae > Streptophyta > Magnoliopsida > Asparagales > Amaryllidaceae > Agapanthus > Agapanthus africanus. The sequence continues at coordinate 209,521,248 of JASDDO010000029.1, read as the reverse complement.
CCGTTGTTGCCGATTACCGTAACACCGATATTAAGAGGGGCAACGAAAGATGTGGAGACTCCTAACTCAAACTAACCAAATCCTAACCCTAACAAGCTCTCTTTAAAACATCAACTTAACACTTAGATAATCACAAACAAATCTGAACTCTCGGACTTAACTCGTTAAAACACATAGAAAAAGACTCCCATCTCCCTGCGGACGACCCGTACTCAACCGGCTAGCTACAAGAGAAACCGTCTTGATTGCGGTATTTAACTAAAACTTGAACACGCAGAACATCTGACAATCAAATGGCGCCGTTGCCGGGAAGACGGTAGTTTATTTCCTTGTGTAATTTCGGGTTAACTTGTAAATTTAACCGAAAAACAAAACAAAAAAATATACTTTGTAAAAGAAACCATCTTTTTATTCTTGATTAGTTTTTGTGCAAGTGTGCAGGAAAATACAAAGTTCGAGTTCAGTGGCCAAGACGTTGAAAATACGGAGTTCAAGTACAGTGCCAAAGACGTGGGAAGATAGACCCACATTTTGCGGCTACACCGCGATGGATCAAAACGGAACAAACGGTCTACTGTAAAAATCTGGAGCAGATACAGTGAGCAAATAAAAATTCCACAAATCCAGACAAGCAGAGGACAACCACAGCAGCACACCCAAAAAGTTTGGAAGCCCGATCCCTCCATATAGCCACGGAACCGCGACCTTAGCACCTGTTTGGCCGCGGAACCGCGGCCATTTGTAGGCTTCAGTGGTCCAAAATTTGGGTACTTCTCTCTCTCCTTCTCCACTCCTCTGGACTCCAATAAATTGTGTTTTCTGCAGATTTCTTTGCGCAAATTCTTCTCCCCCTTCCAATAAACTGTTCTTGTGCAGGATTCTTTGCGCCGCAAATAAAAATTGTTTGCAGTTGATTTGTTACCGCTTTGCATTCTTTAATACGGACTTAAGGGGCTTGAAACCAATCCAGATTGGGTGGGGATTTCATCACCCTTCCCAGGACCCCAAAAATCACAAAAGCATATGCATTGTCCATTGTAAATTAAAAAATATTAGACTTCAGCCCTAAGGACTTCGCGCTCATTAGGAGAAGATAAACCGTGTTTAGAACCTCGCTTAACGGTATATTGTTTACGGGGTGTCTAGGAAAGTGTTAAAGGCGCAACCACCGAAAGAGAAAGGGTTATTTAATTAAGGAACTTCGCGAAAGCGTTGGACAACCTCCCCTTATCTCTGCACTTACCTGGCCTCGTGATTAGTGTATTTTTAAGCCCGTTTCTCAACACTGTTTAACTTCGACAATCAAGTTCAGGAGCAGGTCTAGTAGACCTAGGTTACCCTAGATCTAGGTGTGATTGTGCATATCTTGTTTGTGATTACTTAAGCCGTATATCCGTACATATTTCTGTAAATCTCTTTCTAAAAACAAAACAAAAAAAAATCAAAAACTTTTATAAAAACTTGCCCTTTGTCGCCAAATTCATTTTTTCACCCACCACCCATCGCCTTTCTCCATTGGCGTTTTCTTACCCTTCGACTTTCCGCTTTGACTATACTAAACTCGTTTAGTGTATGTCCGCTTGGACTCGGGACACTAGCGCCCGTCTAGTCTGCGTTACGTTAGTCGCTACCGACTACGCGATCGACTCCGAAGTCGATACTCCATCCACTCCTCTTTCACCCCTTCCCTTGCCGGCCAACTCCGACGTTGACCGGAATTCTGTTCATACATCTTCGCCTTCACCTTCACCAACCTCTTCTTCCGCGATGTCGGGATTTAATCCGAACATCTCTTTGACCACCCCTGGATTGGCTCCACCCCCTACGGAGACCAATATTCCACCACCACCGCCTGTTGTAGCGCCGCAGTGAATCGCGCTCCAGGATCGTTTCTATCCCACCCGTTCTGCACTTCCCACCTGCCTTTCTCTTCCTCCGGCCAATGGGGACAACTTTTAAATTAAGCCCCACTTCATCAACATGCTTCCACGTTTTCATGGGCTTGAATCTAAAGATGCCTATATCTTCATCAACAAATTTCAAAATGTCGTGCCATGATGAAAACCACCCAGCTGTCGGACGATGCTATACGTCTACGGGTCATTCCGTTCACTTTATGCGATCTTGCTGAAAAATGGCTGTATAGCACTGCGTCCCATTCCATAACCAGCTGGGATGAGTTTGTTAAAGCGTTTCTGAAAAAATTCTATCCGAATCATAAAACCGCAAGGATTCGAAATGAAATCAACCAATTCTCCCAGCTTCCTTCTGAACCCTTCTGGAAGTGCTTTGACCGATACAAAGACCTTCTTGTTCAGTGTCCTCACCACGGTATAGAGAAATAGCAACTCTGCCAAACCTTATACGAGGGCCTGAACCCAGCAACGAAGCAGTTGTTGGAAACCATCTGTCAGGGCCACTTCCTATCGAAATCTGACGAGGAAGCGTGGCAATTCTTTGACGACCTTGCGGAGCAAACGCTACAATGGGAGAGCACCAGACCGACGTCTTCTTCTTCTACCTCCACTTCTACCGGTCAGTCTAGGGTAGGAATCCACCAACTTTATGTCTCTATTGCGATGAAAACTGAAATGGCTGCAATAACAAGAAAGCTTGAAGCGATAGAGAGCAAATTTTCTGCTCCTGCTCCTGTTCTCCCCCTTCGTACCATCTGTGCTTGTTGTTCCGATCCTTCTCACTTGACCGAAGAGTGTCCTTACAATCCACCCTCGCAAGGACAGGATCAGGTCAATGCTGCATTTCAGCAAAGAACGAGGAATGATCCATACTCTTCCACCTACAATCCCGGTTGGAGGAACCACCCCAATTTCTCCTGGAATCAGAATCAGAATCAATTCCAAGGCAACAATTTCCAAAGGGCCCCTCCACCGCAACAACAAGCGCAACAACAAACTCAGTATCAGCAGCCCTTCCAACCCCAACCTTTCCAAAATCAGACGAACAACTTTGCACCCAACAATTCTTTTCCACCAAACAACTTTGTTCCGTCAAACAACGATAAGGTTTCCTCGCTCGAACGAAGTCTGGAGGCGTTCGTTAAACAGTCGACTCAGTCCACCGCCAACATCCAGTCTTCCATTCAATCTTTAGTGCAACACACTGCCGTACACGGGCAAAGCATCAAGACCATCGAGGCCCAGATTGCACAGCTGAACGCGGCCTTAAGCGAGCGAGAGAAGGGGAAGCTCCCGTCCCAACCACTCCCAAATCCCGGTCACCCACATAATGCACATGTTGCTCTTGAACAACAGAACCATAATGTGAGTGCCGTGACCACACTGAGATCAGGAAGGATGCTGCAAAACAACATTGGCAAACGGATCAACGATGATACCCCGGCCGCTGCTTCTTCTTCTTCTTCTTCTTCTTCGTCTTCTGAGCCTATTCTCCGTTCTTCATAAGGCTCTCCTTCCTCTTCTTCTGCTCTGAACGGACCCACTTCTCACTCCACGAAAACACCTGTTCTGGGATCCGTTCCAACTCCACAATCTCCTCCTCCAGCATTAGACTCAACCAATTTTCAAAATGTTCCATTTCCAAACCGGTTGAGGTCTAACAAACAAAATCGACAAATGGAGAAGATTCTGGAGTTATTTAAGCAAGTTAACATTAACATTCCTCTTTTAGATGCTGTCCAACAAGTCCCGTCTTACGCGAAAATCTTAAAGGACTTGTGCACGAAAAAGAGGAAGTCTCAGGTACCCAAGAAAGTTTTCTTGGCTAGTGCTGTGAGTGATGCCCTTACCCAATCTTTACCACAAAAACGGAAGGACCCTGGCTGTCCTACGATTTCAATTACCATTGGGGATAAGAACATCAACCGCGCACTATTAGATCTTGGTGCCAGTGTTAACCTGCTTCCGTATTCAGTGTATGAGCAATTAGGCGTCGGAGAGCTGAAACCCACGCACTGCACTCTCCAAATGGCCGACCGATCGATCACCCATCCTAGGGGTGAGCTAGAGGATGTGTTAATAAAAGTCGGGGACTTCATATTCCCCGTTGACTTCATTGTATTAGATACACAGCCTGTAGCTAACCCCCGGAATCAAATTCCGGTGATACTCGGTCGCCCATTTCTCGCAACCTCAAATGCTGTGATCAATTGTCGCAATGGTTCGATGAACCTCTCTTTTGGAAATATGACGATTGAACTCAACATTTTTAGGTTGGGGAATCAGCCCGCCGAACCTAATGCTCATATACTGGATGTCTGCTCGATCCAGGAGATCACCCCAGAAGAGTGTGAATTCGAGGAGTTTTTGTTTGATCATGATAATCTTGACGCCACTAGTGCGTTTCTCTTCGAACCTGCTGCTGTTTCTGCGCCCGACAACAACTACGAGTGTTTCACATTTTCAAACGATCTTAGCTGCGCACAACCCGAGTTTGAATCCTTCGACTTTCCGGATGAGTTACCTGAACCATCCAACTCGGTTGCCTACACTCGCTTTAAACCTTTGCTGGAGTCCTTTGAGTTTGAGACCTTTGCACCAGTCTTACCTTCCATCGTTTCACCTCCAACGCTCGAACTCAAGCCGTTGCCGTCTCACCTTAAGTATGCTTACTTAGGTGACAACGAGACCCTCCCTGTCATCATCTCGGCTTCTCTAGCTCCCGAGCAAGAGAAAGCCCTTCTCGCGGTCTTGCACAGCAACAGGCAAGCTTTTGGCTGGTCCATGGTGGACATCAAGGGGATTAGTCCCCTGATCGTTGAGCATCACATTCATCTGATGGATGATGCCAAACCAGCCCGGGATCCACAAAGATTTCTCAATCCAGTCATGAAAGAGGCTGTGAAGAAGGAGATCGTAAAATGTCTAGATAGTGGTATCATTTACCCTATCTCTGATAGCCAGTGGGTTAGCCCCATTCATGTTGTCCCCAAGAAGTCGGGCATCACGGTCATCACTAACGAGGCGAACGAGTTAATCCCTACTCGCACCCAAACTGGGTGGCGAGTTTGCATTGATTACAGAAAACTCAACGTCGCAACGCGGAAAGACCACTTTCCGCTACCTTTCATTGACCAGATGCTTGAACGATTGGCCGGACACGAGTACTACTGCTTTCTTGATGGCTACTCCGGCTATAATCAAATTCCCATCGCCGAAAAAGACCAGGACAAGACCACTTTCACTTGTCCTTTCGGCACGTTTGCATATTGTCGCATGCCCTTTGGGTTATGCAATGCGCCCGCTACCTTCCAGCGGTGTATGATGGGAATTTTCTCAGACATGGTGGAAAAATTTCTGGAGATTTTCATGGATGACTTCTCCATCTTCGGCGATTCCTTCAACGAGTGTTTGCTGCATCTTGACGCTGTCCTTACCCGATGTAAGGACAAGAATCTCACTTTGAACTGGGAGAAATGCCACTTCATGGTGCGCGAGGGTATTGTCTTAGGATATATCATCTCACAAAATGGCATAGAGGTTGACAAAGCAAAGATTGAGGTCATTTCCAATCTGCCTCCTCCCCGATGCGTCAGAGATATCCGAGCCTTGCTTGGCCATGCCGGTTTTTATAGACGGTTTATCAAGGACTTTAGCAAGATTGCTAGGCCCTTGACTCTTTTGCTGGCCAAGGATACGCCTTTCGACTTCAACTCGAGTTGTATGACTGCATTCGAGTCACTGAAATGTTCACTCACTTCTGCTCCCGTTCTTTCCTCACCTGACTGGACGCACCCATTTGAGATTATGTGCGATGCATCCGACTTTGCCATTGGTGCTGTCCTTGGACAACACATCAACAAGATGCCGCACGTAATCTATTATGCGAGCCGAACCCTGAACGACGCACAACTCAATTATACAACAACTGAGAAGGAATTCTTAGCTGTTGTATTTGCTTTAGAAAAGTTCAGGCCCTACCTCATCGGCTCTCCAGTCATTGTCTACACGGACCATTCTGCTCTGAGCCATATTTTTGCGAGGAAAGATGCAAAATCTCGGTTAATCCGTTGGATCCTCTTACTACAAGAGTTTGACCTTGTCATTAAGGACAAACGAGGATGTGAAAACGTGGTTGCCGACCATCTCTCACGACTTCCTTCTTCGCCTTCGCTTCCAATTCCGATCAACGACGTTTTCCCGGATGAACAGCTCTTGACAGTATCATGCGAACCCTGGTTCGCAGATATTGTGAACTATTTGGCCACAGGATTACTCCCGACTGAATGGTCGAGTCAGGACAGACTTCGCTTCTTATCCCAAGTAAAACACTTTTACTGGGACGAACCCTACTTATTCAAGTACTGTCCCGACCAGATTATTCGTCGGTGTGTCCCTGACGAGGAATTCAAGAGTGTGCTGTCATTTTGCCAGGATCAAGCGTGTGGCGGGCATTTTGGGCCCAGAAAGACAGCTGAGAAGATCTTGCAATGTGGTTTCTGCTGGCCACAACTCTTCAAAGACGCTCATGACTATTGCAAGACTTGCTCCCGGTGCCAACACATGGGCCGGATATCCCGGAGGAACGAGATGCCGCTCCAACCGATCTTGGTTGTGGAGATTTTCGATGTTTGGGGGATAGATTTCATGGGGCCGTTTCCCAGCTCTTTTGGGAACTTGTACATCCTTCTCGCTGTTGATTACGTCTCTAAATGGGTCGAGGCTGTGCCCAGCCGGACTAACGACAACAAGGTTGTCGTTAGGTTCCTTAAAGAAAACATTTTCTCCCAGTTTGGGCACCCCCGAGCGATCATTAGCGACAATGGAAGTCATTTCTGCAATAAAACTTTCGAAGCCTTGATGCGGAAATACTCCATTAATCATAAGCTCTCTACACCCTACCACCCCCAAACCTGCGGGCAGGCCGATGTTTCAAATCGGCAAATCAAGTAGATACTGGAGAAGACGGTTTCCAAGAACCGTAAGGATTGGTCGCTGAAACTCACTGATGCCCTTTGGGCATTTCGAACCGCTTATAAGAACGACCTTGGCATGTCTCCCTATCGGCTTGTGTACGGAAAAGCCTGCCACCTACCTGTCGAAATAGAGCATCGCGCATTTTGGGCGATAAAGGAGCTGAATCTGTCTCTTGAGGATGCGGGCAGCCATCGGAAGCTGCAGTTGAACGAACTGAACGACCTTAGGGATGAGGCTTACGATAACGCGGTTGTCGTTAAGAATCGAACGAAGGTGTTTCACGATAAACACCTTTTGCGCAAAACCTTCGTACCTGGTCAGCAGGTATTGCTTTACGACACCCGACTTCACTTCCATCCTGGAAAGCTCAGATCTCGCTGGAAAGGGCCGTATTTTGTGCGGAATGTGTATCCGCAGGGCGCTGTGGATTTGGAAAATCCAAAGGACGGTTCACTTTTCAAAGTAAATGGACACCGATGCAAACCGTACCTTAGCGCCGAACCAACAGAGGAGCTCCTGTTCTTACAGGAGCCGGTTTACCCTGAATGATCTTCCTCTGCCTACCTCCAAACTTCAGTTATCCAGCCAAGAACAGTGGACACTGTTCCAAATAAGTTTGGGGGTATGTACAAACCATTTTGTATATATTTGTGTATATTCTTTTTCTTTTCTTTAAAAACAAAAAAAAACACATAAAAATTTGTGTATCGGTAACCGACAATTTTGACCCTTCAAATGATCTCTTCATGCAACGACAGTGAGGACACTGTCCAGTTTAAGTTTGGGGGTACGCTCGGTACGCATTTCTTACCTTCACATTCATATGTATATTTTGCATCTGCATATTTAAATCCATAAAATCCATAAAAAACTGAAAATTTTCTAAAAATTATAAAAACTTTTTTTTGTTAAGTTAGCTTGTGGAAGAACTCTGATTCAACATTTTGACGGTTTTTGTTTGAAAAAAATAGGAATGACTAAATCTTATGTTTAGATTTTGAAAACCTGAAAGATAACTCTCCTTTGAAGTTAACTATAGCTGATATAAGTCTTTACATCACACTACACGTGTCGTGAATTTTGGGAATTAGATGACAAGTCTTTCATGTTTAAACTTTTAAACAGATAAATGATTTTCTGAGGATCAAATAGGTTTGTTCTGAAATAAGTAATGACAAGAATAGTTTATGAAGTAAAGCGAATATGAAGGAATGTTATTGATGCCGTAATTGGAGCTAAGTCTGAAAAATAACCCATCTGAAACTTGATTGGAATGATTACACACCAAACCCACTAAACACGTCTTTTATCCAAAAAAATAATTGAACAGCCGGTTATATCTCCGTTCGTATTAAATCATCTGATTTTCACGCCAAACTGTCTTTTGTTTTTGGACCTAGGTAACTTGAGTAATTAAGTCCGCTGGGGTGTTTCTACACCTAATGCCCTAAAACCAACTGGTTTGGGTGCATTGGCCCAAAGCTCGCTAAGAAGCCTAGAAAGTCCAGTTTTAAAACAAAGTCAAGCAAGTGTTCTTTCCGAGTTAAAATTCCTAACGGTTCTTTGTGTGAGAATAATCTTGATAAAAGACAGGCTTTTATAAAAAATTTAAGCGGAGATATGAAGGTTTTATTCTATGATAAAGACTATTGCACGTTCACAAAGGTGTGTATGAAATGAAAACAAGAAAAAGGTGGAGTGAAAAATACGACTTAGTTTCCTGTTAAGGAAGATAGAAATTCTGAAGTTGAAACCTTACTGGAATACGAAACTTGAAAAATGCTTAACTCTTTATAAAACTTATGTGATCCTTTTAAAATTGTTATATGGGCTTTATTGTGCGACATGATGATTTTATTCGACCTTTCGGGAACTTAACGACACTATTTGCACTGTACGTAAAGACATATAAAATCTGTAGTTAAATAAGAAGCGAGGTGTGAAAAATAAAGGTTCGATAGTCTAGACTTAGGATTTTTGAATTGTTATTTTCTGAAACAAAACTTTAGGGTTTGAATCTTAGTTATTTTACAAAACCAACTTGACCGGATTTTACGGGTAGTATCCGCTGAAAACCCTCAGGAGACAATACTCCTCCTACTAGGGACACCTAGACGTTTAACGGCTTGTTGCACATGCTCAGTGCAATCGCGTTCCCTGCGAAAGTGAGGTTAGGAAATTTTTTTGTGAATAAATTGGCTTTGCTCGGGACGAGCAAATGATAAGTTTGGGGGTATTTGTTCATATCAGATTTTTGCATTTTCATACCGCCCAATTTTTATCACATTGCATATCGGTAGATACTCTTGAGCCGTGTTTGCTAGTCAATTGCAGGATACAGGTTCTCGGTTCTAAAACGGTGGAATTCATGGAAAACACGACAAAATCCGGGTTCCTGCCAACCACAGATAAAACACGGTCTCCGCTCTTCATCCGTATGTTGCCAGATACCAGTTTAGGAAGACAAAATGGCAAATCGATTGTCACCTTCATGCACAAGGCTCAATGGCAACAACAAGTTCCAAGAAATCTACGCGGAGCTCGAGGCAATATGCCAAATCTTGACAAAAAGTCCACCTTTCCCTCAACAGAAATTCTGGAAAATTCGTGATTAAATTATGAGAAAATACATATACCAAAATAAAGGGCACAGAGAACCAGGGAACCACAGAAAATTGGAGGGCCCAACTCAACCAGAAGGCCGCGGATCCGCGGCCAAAGGGGGGTCCGTCCGGACTCCAAACGTGCACAAGTGCGCGGATGAGAACGAACCCTGTCGCAAAACCATGCGACCTCTACTCTGTTTTGCCCAGAGGCGAATACCCTCTGTGTGGGACTCTAAAGACTCGACACTACGCTGGCAGTGGGTTTAACCACAGACCGCAAGAGGCACTAGCTGTGCGTAACGGTCCCCAGGTAGAAGCCGACAAGAAGGCTGACGAGGTGAACCCCATCTGAACTCCTACTGAGTCTGAATATGACATTTTCCGTACAGTCCGGTCTGTTCGTCTGATACATCGCATGGCGGGCCTAGGGGGCGGTAAACGTCAGTCCCCTAATAGCGGTACAAGTCGTGTCGGAGTGAAGCCCAAAACACCCTGAGACAATACTGGAAGCCTACCAGTATATCTCGTTTGCCCTGGCCAGGGACTACTCGTGTAATGGCTCTCCTAGACACAGCGCGATGTCAACCCCCAATACCGGGAGAGACGAATCCTGTCTAACCGTCACTGCCTCCAAGTGCTTCGGGACTGCACCCAACCACTACCTGTTTGCACGACTCCTTTGAGCCGTGGTAGGGTAGTGATCAAAGTGCAGTGGGAACACACTCGAGGCGAAGTGCCAGTGTCAAGTCAGCGGACTAAACTGTACTCATGTCACCTGGGAACTGATAACTGACGATAGGTATAATACCAACCTGTCAGTTCCCGACGAGTCCTGTCCAGTGTACTCGTAACCTAACGAGCACCCGTATACTATCTCCAGTACAATGTACTGATGGCTGTGGGACAGACCATCTCCCACACTGGGATGAGAAGCGCATACGCTAGTCTACTCCGGAGTATCGATGCCCTGTCTTGATAGTCCTGCGACTAGGGACCTGTATAAGGATGTGCTTATAGATTACCCAGCCCCCACTAGTGTGACTGCCATCACAACGCTGGTAATCAAGCAAAGATCCTAAGGGCTCCACTAATGTGTATAGGTGATATACTAAAATAAACACAAGTACACATTGAAGTAGAAACAAACCAAGTATCATACTACTATATTGAGCAAGATTGTTTATACAAGGTGAATATCCCAAGCTTCCATTAAGTAATATACAAACTAGTATGATACAGTAATGGCCTCTAGGGCATATACACTAACACAGGCTTCAAAGGTGACATGGATGACAGAGAGATTGTCAGAGTTATAGTTTTCCCTCTGACGAAGAGGGACATTATTATGGACAGGTGGTCCAAGAGGATACTGTGGGTGGCATGGTGCAGGATACTGATTAGGTTCATTTATCGATACAGTCTAAGAAGTTTTGATTTGGAGTTCATTTATGAACTAGGTCCCATAATATATCCAGACATATTCTAAGACAGGTATTACTCAATTCGGGAGATGGCTTTCTCCGCGAACTTGAGATTAAGAGAGACATAGAAAGAAACATCAGGGCGGATCCACTTACTGAGGCTATTTCTCGAACACAATAGTTTTAAAAACGGGCTTTGTGAAACTGATTAGTAGAGGAGTTGGGTGTTGGTTTCACACGGGCTGTGAGTACGTAACATCGCAATAATTAGCCTTAAGTGCAAGTGGGAGATTGTTGGATATAGTGCCCTCAAAGTCAATTATTGGATCGCAGGTACGTGATTGCAATGATTGAGGAGGACCTATGCCGGTAGGACAGTCTTACTCGAGATGATAGTATGCTATCTAGTTTGCCTATATCAGTCGTGTATAGGTTCAGGTGACTGATCACGATTACACTTTGATAGAGCCCTTAGGATCTTGCTTGACTACCAACAGTATGAGGGCGATCATATAAGTGAGAGTTGGGTGGTCTATAAGCATATCCTTAATAGTGGTCCCTAGTCGTGGGAGTTTCGAGACAGGGCATCGATACTCCGGAGTAGACTAGTGTATACAGTCGAGACCCCGACGAGGGGCGGTGGCCGGTCTCACAAGCCACTGGTGTCAGTTGGATCACCTAAGATGTATACAGGTGCTCATTGGGTTATGAGTACACCGGACAGGACTCGCCGGGAACCTGCTAGTTGGTATTATACATATCGTCAGATAGCAGTTCCCTGGTGACATGTGTGCAGGTTAGTTCATCGACCTGAGCTCGTCATTTGTCTCGTATGAGTTCCCACTGTGCTTTGATTTCTACCCTACCACGGTGTTCATATCAGATTTTTGCATTTTCATACTGCCCAATTTTTATCACATAGCTTATCGGTAGATACTCTTGAGCCGTGTTTGCTAGTCAATTGCAGGATACAGGTTCTCGGTTCTAAAACGGTGGAATTCATGGAAAACACGACAAAATCCGGGTTCCTGCCAACCACAGATAAAACACGGTCTCCGCTCTTCATCCGTATGTTGCCAGATACCAGTTTAGGAAGACAAAATGGCAAATCGATTGTCACCTTCATGCACAAGGCTCAATGGCAACAACAAGTTCCAAGAAATCTACGCGGAGCTCGAGGCAATATGCCAAATCTTGACAAAAAGTCCACCTTTCCCTCAACAGAAATTCTGGAAAATTCGTGATTAAATTATGAGAAAATACATATACCAGAATAAAGGGCACAGAGAACCAGGGAACCACAGAAAATTGGAGGGCCCAACTCAACCAGAAGGCCGCGGATCCGTGGCCAAAGGGGGGTCTAGGCCGCGGATCCGCGGCCGTCTAGGCGCCGCATCTGCAGAGTTTTGAGGGTATTTTGGTCTTTTTGTTTGTGTTCTGGTGGTTGCCCTAGGTTTCCATTCTCCAGCCTATAAATAGCCCAGAACTTTGAGAAGGAAAGGGTCCATTCTTGTATTTTCATTTTGCTAGGTTTAGTGTTTTTCTTCTTCCTCTTCTCATCTCTTCTCCATTAAACTTGTAGTGAGCTTGTGAGTGAAGAGTGATGAATAAAGGAGATCATTTTATTATCATGCTTGTCTTGCCTTTTTTATAATTGTTGTAATTTTAATAATTTAAGTAGTTGTTGTTATTTTCTTGTTGTTTCTTTCTTCTCTCTTTTTCTTTATCCTTAATACGACAATGATGCTTACGCTCGATCCTCGCCAAGGTGAGGTCGCAAATAGCTAGTCGTATTCTTCTAATCTCCTTCTTTCTATCTTCCTCTTTTGTTTTGTTTTATTTTTCCGTATCATGATGTGTGAGTAGTTCATACTTGTTAGGGTAGGATAAGGGAAGTTTGAGAGAAGGAAATCTCTCACTCTTTCCTTGCCCAACAGCTTAAATCGACTCCCGTTAATTGAACCACAATCCGCTCCTCACGGCACCCTATCCTACATGATAGCGGTGATTCCATAGTGAGACCGGTTGTGGTTGAATTAACCGGAGGTTATGGCTAAGAGCCAAGAACGGACGGACAAGCACCAAAAGGAAGGACTTATGCGTTGGAAAGCCTAGCTTATACTCACAAGTTCCTTCCTAGTCGTGCTAATCCCCGTTGTTGCCGATTACCGTAACACCGATATTAAGAGGGGCAACGAAAGATGTGGAGACTCCTAACTCAAACTAACCTAATCCTAACCCTAACAAGCTCTCTTTAAAACATCAACTTAATACTTAGATAATCACAAATAAATCTGAACTCTCGGACTTAACTCGTTAAAACACATAGAAAAAGACTCCCATCTCCCTGCGGACGACCCGTACTCAACCGGCTAGCTACAAGCGAAACCGTCTTGATTGCGGTATTTAACTAAAACTTGAACACGCAGAACCTCTGACAATCACACGGCTCAAAGGAGTCGTGCAAACAGGTAGTTTTTGGGTACAGTCCCGAGCCACATGGAGGCACGTGAGCGGATCGGTAGGGGATTCGTCTCTCCCGGTATTGGGGGTGGAGGTCATGTTGTGTCTAGGAAAGCCATTACACCAAGTCCTTGGCCAAGGCAGGTGAGATTTACTGGTAGGTACTCTAGTAGTATCTCAGGGTGTTCAGGGCTTGTCTCCGACACGACTTATACAGCTATTGGGGGTCTGACGTTACTAGCCCCCTAGGCCGGATATGCGATACTCATAAAAGAACGGATCGGACTGTATATACATTGTCACTGTTAGGCTCAGTAGGTTTTCCGGATGAGTTCGCTCATCGGCCTCCCTTGAGGTCAGTCCATGGGCAGCCGTTACGCATAGCTAATGCCGCTGATGGCTTGTGGTTAAACCCACTGCCAGGGTACTGACGAGTCATTAGAGTCCCCCACAGATAGTTTCCCAAGTTCGGGCGAAACGTTGTAGAGGCCGTATGGTTTTATGGCAGGGTTCGGAAAATGCATGTGCGTGTCATATTTCGGGCAGATAATACTGGTGGGCTTTGGTTTAAGCCGGATCCATGTATTATACAGAGTAGATATAATATCTTTGTCTCAGTTGCATTTATATTCGGTCGTAATACAAATGCGGGTATATTTATACAGTTACGGGGTTATTCTGAAATTCGTTTCAGGATCACTTTTGGAAGTTGCCAGTTTCCAGTATTCTATCAGCAGTCTTTTAACATCCGGTTAAAGACGGATTTATCTTTTCTTTGGATAAGTGTGGAAGCTTCTAGAAGGTTCTAGAAGTGATGATTAGGCTTGTGACTCACTTGTTCTTTAATGGTGCATTTATTGTGTTCACACTTTGTGTTCACACTAGATATTTCTTCTTGATATATTCTTTTGATCTTTATCCTTTTGGTTACCCCCACTCTCTCCTACACTCACCCCCCTCCATATATTGTGGCCGGCCCCCTCCTTGGTGCCCATGAGATTTTTCTCTCTCACTTGAGATAGTTAAAAGATTATGATAGTTTTGGGGTGTATGGAATTTCACAGCTCATTTCATTCCATCACCCGATTCCAATGGCAACTTCATTAACCATTCGTCCATGGCTTTGGACGAAGCGAGACAAAGTCTTCTACTCATTCTCTACATCAATCTTGGTCATCTCTTCTAGCAAACTTAATGACCGAGTTGCCTCGAGTCAGAGGCGGGAGCCCGTTTAAAGATCCGATGACGTGGTGCCACCTGGACGAGGAGATCGGAGCAGCCGCAACAAGAGCGTGGGATGATGGTTAAAGAACGAAGGACTCGGATCGTTCGGTATAACCTTTCTTCTCTCTTTGTAGATTGTTAGTTTAGCATTAATGGCAGATCCGGGTTATAGTATGCGATAGCGCCAGTTTTAAAAGTTTTTGTTCTGCATTTTGGCGTCTGAAAGACGGCCGGGGTGCTACCGTAGACTTACAATTTATACCCTTTTACGAAAACCCCAATTTAGCAAATCGGGTAGTTTTCGCGAAATATATTATTTTAATATTAAATTCAAAAAATAATATTTTATATTTTCTGAAATGTTACAATCTTCCCCCCTTAAAAAAATTCGGTCCTCGAATTTAAATTTAAACCCCAATATACTAAAACATTTCAATAATCAACTCAAATCGACGTGGCTCCGAAATCATGAAAGATATAGAAAAGCCGCAGCGCATCGCGTGCGCCTGAAAACGAATATAAAACTAAAAATCGAACTCCATCAAGCATCATGCAATCATCGGATTTGCACGCATATCATCGGAGTTACAATGGAGATACAGCTCTCGAAATACACTACTGAAATCCAATATACACTAGTCAAATAATATAATACATATATAGTACGCATCCTTGGAAAAAAAATCTTAAAACTGAATAAAATACATGCAAAATCTTTTCTGAATTTCCGTGTGATGCGTAACTCACGGCATAAGAGGCGGACGCTCATTTGTAAAGTAGTAAATATACTTATATATGTTTTTGCTCAAATTATACGTTCCACCGTTTTTAACACATCCCAAAAGGTTTTGTTTGGTAATTGTTCGTGTCACTCACGGACACGTAAGAAATAGAGAGACTATAGCTCCTTTTTGACAACCTCCGGTTAAACTTTTTAATGCATGCAAAGTACTAAGGTACTGTCCTCAGATCAGCCCTGTTTGGTTACTACACAATATAGGGCCCAACATGAAAACAAAGTGCTCAAAATCAAAATCATCCTCGAAAGGCGTATCCAACACTCACGTGCGTCTGGTGCGCACGGAAATCAAATCCAAATACAGGTGACACAATATGCACAAAAGCAAAACTAAGTGCAACAGGTGTGCATGAAAGCATCTGTCCAGTGCAACGGGTGTGCATGACAACAACATCTGGTGCAACAAATGCACAAAATACAAGTCTGGTGCAACAATTGCACAAAATACAAATCTGGGTGTAGCCAATGCACGAAATACCAATCAATAACTCAAATGCGTAAAAAAAAAGTAACACCGAGTGTACCAAGGTGTATAAAATCAAAAACGTGTGCAACTATGTGCACAAAGTCCGTATCAATGCACTGCAAGCACATGTGAGCTATACCGAGTGCAAAAATCAAATCAAGTGCATACCACATGCACAAATCAAATCAACTGTATGAAATCCACAAAATCATAAACATGTGCAGCCAAGGCACAAAATCAATATCAAGTGCAATTACTATGCACAAAAATGTAAATACCCAGTCGGTGCAGCAATGGTGCATGAAATCAATATCATCAAACTCATCATCAAAACTCAAATCCAAGCGATATAAGCATGATACTCGGATCACAAACGCAAATCGCAACAAATGATATCGAGGTACACCTTGTACAATGTCGAAAAAAGTCGGTGCGCCCAAAACCGGCGGAGCAAGAACATCCACTTGCCTCCTAATCACGGTCTGTCATCCTCTATCTCTGGGTCCTCATTTCTCTGTGGATTACCAATCTCCCAGTCCATCGGCTCATTGGTCCGGTCTGGTGTGCTAACGGAAACGATTCCGCTCTGGTACTTCTCTGGTCATCTCTTGGCCAATTAGTATGACCACTCATAAAGCAGCACGTCACTGGCGTCGACCTCTGGTCCTCTGAATACACGTCACACCTCTGATCCTGAGTGCAAATCTTATCGCAGCAGTGTCCTGGAAAGAACCCGCTCAGGGTCTCTTCCGATCTTGCCTATGCCGAACTATACGGAGGCTGGTACTCTTACGAAATCTTTTCTCTCCTTCTGGACATCTGCGTTCTCTGCATAGCTTTTCCTTGGGAACTGGTCGTATCTCATGCCTCTGTATACATATCAAATCTCTAATCTCAACGGGGAGTAACAACAGCTCGTTGACATCTGGCATGAACCTCTTGTTCCACTCGTCTTTATTATCGTCTGCTTCGACGTCACGTCATGCTATCTGTAGGTTTCTTTGTCACAACCACAAGCTTTCACAAGGCATCAAACATGCAATATTTAAAAATTTAGTGTGCCAAACAACCCTAACTAAGGATCTAACTAGAGTTTTAGGAGCTAAACTAGAAAGAAAATATCTTTACAACTAAGTGATAACGGAATACAACCTTTGTAAACCGGTCCCTCATTTTTAAAGCTCCTTGTAGTAGTCCCTTCGCTGCGAGTATCGATCTCCCGAACTCTAATATGGGTTCTCCCGGAGAAATGAACAAGCTTGCTCGAAGTCTTCGAGGCCGAAGACGATCTATGTCGACGAGACTCAAGCCCATGCTACCTCTTCACTAATTGTAAAATTAGTGAAGCAAACACCCTAAACTAAATGGCAAGTAGTAGAGGATGATGAAGTAGGAAGTGTGCCCTCTTTAGATTTATTTTTCTCATAATATTTTCTCACCTTGAGAAAAGCTAGTGAGCTTTTTTCATGAGGAAGAAGAAGCTCAAGTGAATAGATGAGAGAATGAACTCATGAGGTGAGAATGTGAACCATGGGTGAGTTAGTGTCATACACTAACCTATGTAGAGAATAAACCATGGCTTGTTAATAATGGTTAGGTTAATAAATATTTACAAGTAAAACAAACTTAGTGGACTTGGTCAATGGTTCTTCAAGCTTCTACAAGCTTCAACCATATGAATTAATCCCACTAATTTTGATTAACTTAGATAAATATAAACCCATCACATTATTAAGTATGGTGCAAGTCTCATACATCCATGTCACATGTGGCATCTAGCATGACACAAAAGTTGTACATTAATATGTATCACATATACACTAATGCACACAAGTGAGAAAAGAAATCATAAGTGAGATAATATTAGTTAATGTAATCTAGTATATCTAATATACAATTATACATTAAATTATTAAATCAACACTTTATTTAATAATCCGGCTATATCACATATAAGCGACTAATATCAAATGCAACAACTTATCGAATCAACACTTGATCCGATAATCCGGCTATATCTCATATAACCGACCGATGTCACAAATCGCGAATAGAATGCGGTATCATATACGCGCATCAATCTCGGTTCCGCACATATCACATGTGCTCCTACTCCGTTTCGTATGAACCAGGAAACCTTTGTGTAGGACTCTAAAGACTCGTCAATACGCCGGCAGTAGGTGATGATCATATCAAACACCCACAAGCCGCAAGCGGTCTGCTAAACGTAACGGCCATCCAGGTATTGAGCGATCAGAAGATCAACAAGAAAGCCTGCTCATACTCCTGCGAATCCAATCAGTAACACTACCGTAAAGTCCGGTCTCTTCATCTGATATGTCGCATATCTCGTCTAGGGGTGGTAAACATCAGACCCCAGTATCTCGATAAATCATGCCGATATGAGGCTCATAACGGATCAAGAAACTACTGGTAACACTTACCAGTAAATCTCTGAAACAGCCCTGGCCAGGGACTTCCTGTTATAGTCAATCGAGCACAGCGCAACATCAACCCCCAATACCGGGAGAGTCGAATCCCCTCCTATTGCTCATTGGTTTCATGTGACTCGGGACTGTACCCAAAACCACCCTTTTGCACGTTCTCATAAACGTGGTAAGGTGGAAATCAAAGCACAGTGGGAATCACACAAGACTCTATGACGATCTCGGGTCGACAGACTAACCTGTACCAGTGTCACCGGAGAACTGCTATCTAACGTGAGGTATAATACCATCTGGGAGTTCTTGGCAAGTCCGTCCAGTGTACCCAGTCTCTACTGAGCACCCGTATATCATCTTTGATGTCAAACACCAATGGATATGGGATCATCCATCGCCCATCTACATGGGTCGAGAAGCTATACGCTAGTCTACTCTATATCGATGCCCCGTCTCGATACACCCACGACTAGGGACATTAAAGGATGTACTCACAGACTACCTTTGTCCCACCAGTATGATCTTCATCATAATCTAGGTAGTCAAGTACGCATCCTAAGGGCTTTACCAACATGTAACAGAGAGACAGTTAGTGTACATGTTAAGATAAAGAGTAACCAGATAGCATACTATCATATCGAGCAAGAAAGTCCTCCCTATATATGTCCAAGCATCCACTACAATATATATCGCATATACAATAATGGCCTCTAGGGCATATATATAACTAACAATCTCCCACTTGCACTAGGGCCATCATATAGCAGTGGTTGTAGTATCTCATACTCAACCATCCTATAAAAGTCTCTCTTGGGAAAAGCCTTTGTGAGTGGATCCGCCGTGTTGTCCTCTGAGTCTACTCCCCTAACCTCGATCTTCCTGGAGATCAACCATCTCCATGATCAGGTGATACCGCCTTAGAATATGTCTGGATCACTGAAGCCACAACTCCATTGTCATACAATGGTAGGAGCGGAGTTCATCTCATGAACTAATATACACCCAGACTGCCTCTTTTGCAGCATCGTTGGTAGCGATGTATCCATCCTTTATCGACTAGTTTTCCACGGTATCTAGCTTGGAACTCTTCCAACATACTGTCCCTCCACCGAGGGTAAAGACAATGCCTGTGACTGACATTCGGTCGACCTTACCACCTTGGAATCTATCCAGTGATTCTCCCCAGGATCGATTGATACCATCTCACTACACCTAGTGAGAACCCTAATATCAACATAGATCTATCTCATACATCCAAAACCCAGGATTTAGGAGGTATCACCTTGATCCTATATGGAGAATCAATGTGATAAGAGGAGATTGACCGAGTGTAGCATAGGAAACACCTTTCCTATCAAGAGTATGTCATCCACGTACCATATGAGGAAGACCACCTTACTCTCTACAAACTTTTTATATATACAAGGTTCATCTACCATTTTGATGAACTCAAACACTTTGACTACCACATCAAAACAGATGTTCCAACTCCGCGATGCCTGCTTTAACCTGTAAAGCAATCTTGCACATGTTTCCGCTGCTCCCACTGCCTACGAAGCCCTCTGGCTGTGTACTTATAGACCCTCTCTTCTAAATCACTATTTAGAAAAGCAGTCATGACACCCAACCGCCAGATATCGTAGTAATGGTATGTAGCAATGGCAAGTTGGATCCGGATGGACTTAAGCATAGCCACTGGAGAAAAGGTTTCATCATTATCCATACCTGGTCGATGACGAAAACCTTTTGCAACAAGTCATAGCTTTGAAAGTCTCAACTTTTCCATGTACACTAAGTAGACTTTTCAAGATATACTTGCTCCTGATGGGGATTTAACCCTTCAGATAAAGTAACCAAAGTCCATACTTTGTTGGTGTATATGGATTCCATCTCAGATCGCTTAGCATCCAGCCATTCTTACAGAGTCCCTATACTTGATTGCCTGCTCGAAACTAGTTGGGTCATCATCTCATGATGCAATCCTCGCTCCCACTGTCATAGAGAAAACCGAAGTATCTATCAGGTGGGTGAGGAATCCTACCAGATCGGCGGAGAGGCTGAGGTTCGTTGGGAGCTATTGAATACTCCAGTTTTACCAAATCGTCAGCTGTAGTTTATATAGCTGTAACTCATTCCAGTTCTACCTCATGACCACAAATTTCTTTCAAAATAAACCCTTTTTCTAAAAAGGTGGCATGCCGAGAAATAAAACACCATTTGTTCCTCGGTGTGGTAGAAGATATTCCTTTGCGAATGCTTAGGATATCCAACAAACATCCACAGAACTGACTTTGCCTCGAGCTTGTCCGGATTTTCTTTTTACATAGGCTGAACAACCCCAAATCTTAACTTGCTTAAGAGATAGGCTCTTCCCATACCATATCACATATGGAGTGGTTGGAACCTGATTTGGTTGGAACCTAATTCAATAGGTATGCAGCTTCATCAAGCGCATAACCCCCAAAAGGAAATAGGCAACTCAGTAGTACTCATCACAGAGCGCACCATATTTAATAGGGTGCGATTCCTCCGCCCCCGATACACCGTTGTTCTGTGGTGTATACGGAGGAGTAATGCTGAGAGAGAATCTCATTCTCCTTTTGAATAATCCAGGAATTCCGTGCTCAAGTATTCTCCTCCCTGATCATATCAAAGGACATAATACTTATACCCGTTTTGGTTCTCTACTTCTAACTTATATTCTTTGAATTTCTCAAAAGCTTCAGACTTGTGTTTCAACAGGAACATATGTGCGAATCTTGAGAGATCATCAGTAAATGTAATGAAGTATAAAGAACCAGTCCTGACATGTGTAGACAGGGGACTTACATACATCATCATGTATCAATCCCAAGAGTTCACAAACTCTTTCTCTGTTTCATGTAAACGGAGCTATGGTCATTCTATCTTTGTGACATGACTGGCAAGTTTCACAAGATGTAAATTCAAATTGATTTAAATATGCATCTAAATGTAACTTCGCTAGTTGTGTTGCATTGATATGACATAGTCTACAATGCCCCAAGAAGGATTCGTTCATTTCTGAACCCTTCCTCTTGTGTGTATTGTGTACGTTATGAACTGTGGTTTGATTTAGAATGTATATGCCAATTAGATAACATGCTTGAACCGATCAACTCTTAGTATAGGAAATGTTTAAAACATTATCCAACAATACAAAATTATATCCTTCTTTAGTAAATAAAGAGACTGATATGATGTTGTATATCAGGTTCGGTATCTAATAACATTCGTTCAGAATCAATGTATTTTATTAATACAGGGTGATAACTGCCAACTTCTTGGCTGCAACAATTGCACTGTTTCCAACTCTTGAAACTTTATCACCAATTCTCAGTTCTTTACCTATCTGTAGCCCATGTAACAGATTACATTAACGGGATCCTGATCCGGTATCTCATACCCAGGACGTAGAGGGCACTGAGAAACGGTTGTCTGTAATGAACACACCCGAAGAAGATGCATCATCATGCACTTTCTTCGTTTGGGCGGCACGGGAATCCTGGTAATCCCCTATTTCTTGCTCGGTCTTATAACAAGTATATGTTGGAGCGGGGCCAACGTTCCCCAGCTCAGTATAATAAGCGGGTTCGGTCAATAAATCCATATTATTATCTTGATTAAGACGTGACATGGTCGCTACCTGTAGAGAGAGAAGAAAACACTTTAGCGTTTGCTCTTGCAAGATCAGATTGGTTATTATTTTATCTAATCAGGATGGCTCCCACTATTTTTATCAAATCTTCCTTCAAACCCTAAAAGGAAAGACTAGCCGGGATTAATTACATCCTACAATTTCTTCAATCTTTCAGCTTGTTGGTACTTTGAGGGAGTTCCCCGTGTTTTCGCACGGACCTAATTAAAATAAACCTCGTTTTTCCAGAGGCATAACCCCGTAAACACCTTTCTAGAAACCTACTTGATCGACTAATTGTCTTGTGTAAAACTCTCCCAGGAGTAACTCTTACTCACAGTGGGTATCGGGATCCAACTATCTCATAGAAGGTATGCAATCTCATTACAAATTTCAACACTTGAAATTCTCGATAATATTTTGCCCCTAACCCCCTATGACCTTGACAAAGGCCAACAAATCATAGGATGCTAGTCAAGTTCAACCCGTCATTTCCTGATTGAATTAAACCAACCCGCACGACCCTTGACAAAGGCCAACAAGGTCGTACGACTACCCTAATCTAATCTGCATCATATGCATAAGCAGATAAGCACCATTCAGCTACCGCACACTACGCCTTGACAAAGGCCAACAAACGTAGCACGAATACTAAACAGTCTTTATTTGAAATAACGGAGGGCTACAACAGATTTTTCAGCAAACCTTTTGCGTAATGAACTTGATATTGTTGTAGAAATAAGTGATTTTTGAAAAGGAGTGTTTTTGAGGCTTTTACTAGTTTCGCTAAAGAGGCCACTCCCGGTGAAGGGACCTCGGCTCTTTCCTTATCGAATAAGGTGCAGGATATTTCAAAAAATACCACTATGCAAAGCAAGAACTATAGAAGCAATAAAAAAAAAAACCGAGTGAGTTGTAGCATCTGCTAGTATTGCTAAAGAGGTCACTCCCGGTGAAGGGATCTCGGCTCTTTCCTTATCGAATAAGGTGCTGAATATTCTACAAGGAATACCGCTATGCAAAGCAAAAACTAGAGCTACCCTTTTTTGAAAATTTGATTCTACAACATCTTTTAGGTTTCATTACTTTCATTAATCACATTAATGAAGTCCCATCATTTATTCTTCCTAAGCATCACAGAAGAAACGGAAATATAACGTACGCTTATGCCATCCGCATTCGCCACAGTGTCCCGTTATGCACCGTTAGGTTACTTAACTAACGGCATACCGGGACGGGACTAGCGCGTGTCACGACCCAAAAGTACGGAACATGACCGGCACTTAAACTACGAACGTCTCGAGGCGTACGTAATCTAAGTAAACCGAAAACCCAGAAATCCAAACTAAGAAAGATGTAGAGTGCAGGAAAAACCAACTTAAAGCAAGTAGTTTCAATAGCATAAGCCGAATTAGGCGGTTTTAAAAACATTAAAAATTTCCCGAAAATTTCGGCAGGGTCTCCTTTGAAAATTCTGGCCCCCAAATGGGATACAACATGAATAGTATACTAAATCAATAAAAAGGCATCCCCAAGCGGGAGCTAGCTCTTCGTCAATCGACGGTCACAACCACACAAGCAATATAATATACAACGCCAAGGGCGAGGATCAAAATTCAAAAGGAAACTCAAAAACCACAAGAAAACTACATAAATACAACGCGCGACTCTAAGGTCGAAAGAATAAACATCACTGGTCTCTATCTCAAATAAATACATGTTTGGTTGATGGAACTTCTAGATACAACAGAATAATGATATACAAGATATATAATGGGGGTACGATACAAGTAAACCCACCTACTAGCAAATCACCCGATAGAAACTATGCCCGCAAAGCCGTAATGAAACCTGTACGGCAAACCTGCAAGAAACTGGGGTACAACGGGGGTGAGTTGCTAACTCGTGAATAGAAAAATATCTACGCACAGAAATCGCATAAATAACGCAACCTAGGTCAATGATCATAATATATCCTCAAATATATGAATAACACGTAGCCTATAACAAGGCTAGGGTAAATATCTAACCCGAGTGTAATCTCATGTGCCCGTGTCAGTGCCTCAAGTAGCAATATATCATATGAATGAGGTATGAATGCATGAAAATAGAATACATGTAAATGAAGAACCGTTTTCATAATTTAGTGAGATTTCCTTTGTATTTTTAAAACAAGGTATCATAATGAAATCAGCATAAAACAGTGCCTAGCATCGGCACAAAACGTAATCCCAATATCTCGATATCTCTGTATCACAGTCTCTGTACCTCAATATCTCGAAATCTCAATGTCTCAATCATAATATCTAGGGCGCCGTCAGTCCAGACCAGCCCCTACCATCCATCTCAAGACCACGACGGTATCTTCCGGATATCCGACGCGTCGGGTAAAATCACCGGTAGGTAGTGCTCCCCTGCCAGGCTCACATCATCATCATCACGCGCTTCTTGCCCCGGGGTACCTTACCGGGTCCACCATGTACCCGAAACGGTTCATCCGTCTCCTCGAATCGGGTCTCGAAATCCATCAGCAAACTCATGGTGGACGACTCATACATCATGGGAAAAACCGCACTTTTTATTTAAAAAGAGAGAAATCAGTTTATATAAGTTTTGCGGTTTTCCCCCCAAATCCAGAAAATTTCATGGAAATCCGAATCCAAATCATCAATAGCATGTAAAAACCATGAATATAGGCATAACAATGAATAACAGTATGCATGAAGTGACAAGTAAATACTACAATGTTAAGCTGGCATATAAGGCAGGCACACTAATATCATGTCAAATTACTAACTAACAAGCTAAGTCAAGCAATAATATTTTCTAAGATGTACGTGACATGGCAATTACCGATGAAGATGTGTGTGAGCCGGCAAGTAAGTGTACGTGGTACATACGCATCATCGGTAATGGTGCTGGTATCCTAACAATATGATATCAACATTGCAATAAGAAATTATAACATAAGTATGCGATGCGAAGCGAACCACAATAATAAGCGGGAGCTGAATACTAGACGCAACTGTAACTAACCTGCATTAATCTAATATAAGTCCTACAAATGGTGCCTTTTGAAATAATACGAATCATGGGGTTTTGAAAATAGGGGCTACGGTGTTTTTATGAAAAGATACGTCTTTTGAAATATCCGTAGGATCCCTTGGGCTATCTTTTAAAATACCCACGATTCGTTAGTTTTTGAAATAGGTAAGAATCGAATCTAATCTAACAACTAAACTAAACTAAAGGGCTAAGCTAACAAGCAGGACTGCAGGTAAGGAAACCGCCTAACATCTGAGTCGATCCATATACATACCTGTATATATATTAGTCGGTGATCCCGCCTCTATAATATCATATCCGATACCATATCTACAATCAGCCATACCACGTCAAGAGTGCGGATCAATCATCAAGATATAGCTCGTACGTAAATCCGTCGTACGGCATCCCCAAATCTAGGTACGGGTCAATATCATATTCCTCACACCATTCCTCTGGTATCCTTTTTATTCAAGATCATAGTTTAGGGTACTGACCTATGTCTAGTACAATACTAATATCCTCAATATACCCATGATCTGACTACAGATCGACAATCTCGTACAAACCAATACCGTCAGCACATAGCATCATCAAGGGTATACATCGCCCGATACGGCCTAATATCAATATCCTAGCATATCATGCCTCATATCACGATCACATGTCGACCATTTTATTTATAACACTATTCACCCGTATTGCCGCCCTAAGATCCGCTATAACACCAGGACGTACCTCAAGTACGAATCCTGCCATATCACCGATATCACAACCACAAAACAAATCTCATCGACTCAGCTCAATCCCAAGTATCATCCTCAAATCCGTATGTGAACACATAGTCCCATACCCATGTGAACACATAACTATAAAGAATCTCATGAGCACATATAAAAAGGAATGTATGCAAGTATGTATGTATGTATGTGTAGTGCAACACTACCCTAGGGTTCGCAACACTAAAGTAATCCAACACACCAATATCCATCCTAACATCGTTATTAATCCCAAACAACATATACTAATTGTTGGTGTGTATACGCATCCGTATACACCACCACGAACTGCGGGGGTGCTATACGCCATCCACCCGACTTCTCCCCGTAGATATAAATCTACTCACCTGGTCCTCGTTCGTCGGTGCCGACGTCACCACGCGCTTGCTTGTCGTCTCGAAGTCCACATGGGGTACCTACATATCATAATGCACCATACCGCATTAAAATCCGACTCATGACCAAAACGACGCACGAATCCCACATAGGTCAAAACCTATGGTTACTTTCGCAAATCGACCCAAAAACCCTCGACGTCGGCGTACAAACGCCAAACCATCGAGAAAACTCCCAACACACTCATTTGCACATTCACGAACACTAATTTTAATATAAAATAGGTTAAAATTCACAAAAACCCCAATTTCACTTAAAAAGTCATTTTTCCGAAAATCTAGGAAGCACAATTCGCCGTTTTTGTACAAAACATGATGTTTTAACAATTCTAGTGACCAAGATGATAACTTAATATCTTAATTATGCCATAGAAACCATTACGTAAATTTTAAACCCACAATTTAATTCGATTTCAAAAACCTAGTTTGCAATATTAACCAATTTTAACAATTTTATAGCAAAATGCACAAACTACAATCTAGCTTGGATTTTCATGAACTAAAGTATTAAAATACACTTAATAATGTTAATAAAGTCATGAAAAAACCTAATTATATTTTTCTCATAATCAAATTCATGGTTTACAAAAACCTAGCTAGCAATATAGCTTAAATATTACAATTCCAAACTAACAATTTGCAACTAGAAATTTGATTAGGTTTTCATTTCACAATATGAAGAACTACAATTGCAACCACAATTACATACACAAAAACCTAACTTGAATTTCATAAACCCTTTACTAAGTTTTTCCAAACATATAATTAAACCCAAATTAATAACTAATAATGCTTGATTTAAGGTATTCAAACAACAATTTAACAAAAGGTCTTGATTTATACCTCACAAGATCAAGGATCTAGCATGCAAATTCTAGCCTCCAAAAGTAGCTTCCATGCTCCTAGATCCATATAAGTTTGGCTAATGAGAAATGGGTAGGAGTTGGATTTGGATTTTGGGATTTATTTGATGGATTTTGACGCAATTTTTGAAGCAAAAGAGATGGAAAATGGGGGCAAAAGATGGGGGCTGTTGTAGCAGAATTTCGGCTGAGGAGGGAGTGGGGAGACGTGTGGGGGAGTTGTGGAAAAGAATCCAAGTCAAAGCCCCTCCCAAATTACCATAATACCCCCACCTACTTTACTATATATAAAAACCTTATTTTAACCCATTTCTCACATGATTTAAAGTCAAAAAGAGGGAAATAAAATTCTTGGGCTGTTATAATAGTTTGGGGCCAGCCAAGGGGAGTGAGGGTGAGTGTGATAGACTTTACAAAAAAATTCTGTGCAAAAAGACCCCCCACAATACCATATTTGCAAGTTTTAGTTCAAAATAACTATATTTTTGTTTTCCATATAATAAATCAATTGAAACTTGAAATAAAAAAAAAAAAATTATATTACAACTAGATTTTAATTAAAATGATTTTAAAGATTAAAATTAGCCCATTTAAATTTGTATTTATCGCTAATTTAATGTATTTTCTTACCGGCTTAAAATAATATTAAAATAATGAATTTCGGAAAAAATTTCAGAAAATTTGAAATTTCAGCAGTGGCTCAATAAACACCAAATACTAGCAATTACATAGCTAGAATATGTATATTTAATTTTATAATAAAGATATTTGCATTTTGACTTTTTACAGAAAACCCTCTTATTTTACCGTTTTTTCGAAATTTCACCGAAACGATTTTCGAAACGTTACAATCTTCCCCCCTTAAAGAAATTTGGTCCCCGAATTTAAATTAAAACTTCCCCCAAATACTAAAATATTTCAGCCAAAACCATCAAATCGCCGGGGCTCCGAAATCATAAATACATAAAACAAATCGTAGCGCAACGCATGCGCATGAAAAATGAGCATATAACTCAAACCAGAACTCCGTCAAGCATCCCGCAATTATCGGAGTCATGGGGAAGACATCAATACCAAATCCAAAGCAAAACCAATATGATATAACTCGAAACTATACATGTAAGATATATTCAGGTACTGTCCTCTGACTAGTCCTGCTCAGTACGAAAACACATAGCAATATCATAAAAACGTACTGCTCTATAAGAAAAATCAATCCCCAAAATACGCGTATGAATACTACGTGCGTCTTGTGTGCACGGAAATCAAAATCCAAATATGTGCCATACATATGCACAGAAACAACATCTAAGTGCATCGGGTGTGCACGAAACATCTGTCATAGGCAACATGTGTGCCTGACAGCAAAATCAGGTGCATCTGACATGCACAAAAAATCTCGATTTAGTGCATCTGGTGTGTACCAAAATCACATTTCAAAACATGCGCCCAACATGCGCGAAAATCCAAATCAGGTGCATCCATCGTGCACGAAATCATGAAATCCAATATCAAGTGCCGAACATGCGCAAAATCAAATCAGATGCATAAGGTGCACAAAACAAATATCGAACATCACCATCGAAATCAAAGTCCAGGTCATCTAAATGCACAACATACGTAACACTGCACTGTAAGCATATATGAACTATACCGCGTGCAAAAACCAAATCGTGTGCGTATATACGCACAAAATCAACTCAAATGTCTAAAACCGTAAAATCGCAAACATGTGAAACCAAGCACGAAAACGATATCAAGTGCAACACTGTGCAAAGATCGTAAATCCTCAATCATCAAAATCAAATCATGCGAATAAATCACCCAAAACATCGAAATCAATAATGGCGGAATAGTACCGCTCAAGTGCATCCTCTAAGAATCTCGGGCCAACTGTCGCGGTCACTAGTGGGACGTCTCGTCGATGGTCATGAACTCTGGCCTGCTGGTGTGCGTAACACGACCACTCCTGGGTCTAAGTCTTCTCGTAATTTGTTCCAGAAAGGTCCTGTCGAGGTCTCTCCCAAATCTCGCCTCTGCCGAACTATCCGAAAGTCATCGTTCCTTACTAGATCTGTTCTCGTTCCAGAACGGCTGCATACTCATCACGACTCCTTCTGGAAGGTAAATCCAAGTACCATGCCTCGGCATGCGCATCGCATCTCTGATGTCGGCGGAGTGGAACGTCATCTCATCTAGATCTGGTACGAACCTCTTACTTCACTTTCCTCTAATGACGTCTTCTTTGGACTCGTCTCGTCGCGGCTGCATGGACTGAGCTCCAACGGCTATCCTCGTATCTGGAGTCTCCCAAGAAATGCATCTCACCACCTAGCATCCGAATTAAGTCGAGCCATCCGATCGAGTCGTCAAAACCTCATAATCCCCCAAGAGCTCAACATCTTGGGCACAGTTTAATAGTATCGAGTACATACCACAGCATCGGTGGTCCAGCCGTAGAAGGGCAAGCCCAAGCCTCACTAATGGCGCCGTAGAACTGCCGCAAACCCGAAGGTTCAAAGGCTTTCACACGGTCATTAATCGAGTTAGGGTTTCATTCTTCTAGAGGGACCATAGAATTGCCTGCATGTCTTTCCGACTACTTTAAACTTGGAATAATAGGTTTCTGACATTCGATCGTCTCTGTCGACTCCCAACGTCTCCGCGTGAAGTCGTCTCTAGCTGGAATCAATCTATCTGATGACCTCGCATCGGGGTAGACGAACGATCCACATGTCCTAGTCATTCATCCTCGATGACTAGCGACCTTCTATCATCTCTTAGTACAACTCGTTCTGCACTAACGCCAGCATCTGGGGCAATATCTCGTCGTTCGCAGCAATAATTGGCTCGCTCGTTTGCACGCTGAACAGTGCCTCGACCATCATGGATAAGCAACACACCAACGGTCATCAAAATCTGGCTAGCCTCTGTCAGTGGCCCAATCCTCTGATACTGATCGGCACGTCCGAGAAATCTCATAAAGGTGATCCGCCAAACGCTCGTGGCGAGGAAACACAATAAAAAGACACATCTCCGCAATCGAATGTCGCCGGAATTTTGCCCTAGTCAGTCCTCGTTCGTGACGAGCTCGTGCTGACCGCAACTCTAGCCGTAGCTCTCCCTGCCCGTAATCGTGGCAGCAAAACCATAACTGGTACTGATGAGGCTAGATCGGAATGAATATAATACTGAGCAAAGAAATGTACATCCTAAGGCTTCTTAAGTGGAGTAGCGTATCGTAAATATGCCGCGGAACATACCCACGGTACGTCACTCTACTTTAGTCACCTATTCCATCAACCAAGGATCATCCTACACTCCGAAGGTAAAACCTAACGCTCTGATACCAACTTTGTCACGACCCGAAAGTACGGAACATCACCGGCACTTAAACTACGAACGTCTCGAGGCGTACGTAATCTAAGTAAACCGAAAATCCAGAAATCCAAACCAAGAAAGATGTAGAGTGCAGGAAAAACCAACTTAAAGCAAGTAGTTTCAATAGCATAAGCCGAATTAGGCGGTTTTAAAAACATCAAAAATTTCCCGAAAATTTCGGCAGAGTCTCCTTTGAAAATACTGGCCACCAAATGGGATACAACATGAATAGTATACTAAATCAATAAAAAGGCATCCCCAAGCAGGAGCTAGCTCTTCGTCAATCGACGGTCACAACCACACAAGCAATATAATATACAACGCCAAGGGCGAGGATCAAAATTCAAAAGGAAACTCAAAAACCATAAGAAAACCACATAAATACAACGCGCGACTTTAAGGTCGAAAGAATAAACATCACTGGTCTCTATCTCAAATAAATACATGTTTGGTTGATGGAACTTCTAGATACAACAGAATAATGATATACAAGATATATAATGGGGGTACGATACAAGTAAACCCACCTACTAGCAAATCACCCGAAGGAAACTATGCCCGCAAAGCCGTAATGAAACCTGTACGGCAAACCTGCAAGAAACTGGGGCACAACGGGGGTGAGTTGCTAACTCGTGAATAGAAAAATATCTACGCACAGAAATCGCATAAATAACGCAACCTAGGTCAATGATCATAATATATCCTCAAATATATGAATAACACGTAGCCTATAACAAGGCTAGGGTAAATATCTAACCCGAGTGTAATCTCATGTGCCCGTGTCAGTGCCTCAAGTAGCAATATATCATATGAATGAGGTATGAATGCATGAAAATAGAATACATGTAAATGAAGAACTGTTTTCATAATTTAGTGAGATTTCCTTTGTATTTTTAAAATGAGGTATCATAATGAAATCAGCATAAAACAGTGCCTAGCATCGGCACAAAACGTAATCCCAATATCTCGATATCTCTGTATCACAGTCTCTGTACCTCAATATCTCGAAATCTCAATGTCTCAATCACAATATCTAAGGCGCCGTCAGTCCAGACCGGCCCCTACCATCCATCTCAAGACCACGACGGTATCCTCCGGATATCCGACGCGTCGGGTAAAATCACCGGTAGGTAGTGCTCCCCTGCCAGGCTCACATCGTCATCATCACGCGCTTCTTGCCCCGGGGTACCTTACCGGTCCACCATGTACCCGAAACGGTTCATCCGTCTTCTCGAATCGGGTCTCGAAATCCATCAGCAAACTCATGGTGGACGACTCATATATCATGGGAAAAACCGCACTTTTTATTTAAAAAGAGAGAAATCAGTTTATATAAGTTTTGCGGTTTTCCCCCCAAATCTAGAAAATTTCATGGAAATCCGAATCCAAATCATCAATAGCATGTAAAAACCATGAATATAGGCATAACAATGAATAAAAGTATGCATGAAGTGACAAGTAAATACTACAATGTTATGCTGGCATATAAGGCAGGCACACTAATATCATGTCAAATTACTAACTAACAAGCTAAGTCAAGAAATAATATTTTCTAAGGTGTACGTGACATGGCAATTACCGATGAAGATGTGTGTGAGCCGGCAAGTAAGTGTACGTGGTACATACGCATCATCGGTAATGGTGCTGGTGTCCTAACAATATGATATCAACATTGCAATAAGAAATTATAACATAAGTATGCGATGCGAAGAGAACCACAATAATAAGCGGGAGCTGAATACTAGACGCAACTGTAACTAACCTGCATTAATCTAATATAAGTCCTACAAATGGTGCCTTTTGAAATAATACGAATCATGGGGTTTTGAAAATAGGGGCTACGGTGTTTTTATGAAAAGATACGTCTTTTGAAATATCCGTAGGATCCCTTAGGCTGTCTTTTAAAATACCCACGATTCGTTAGTTTTTGAAATAGGTAAGAATCGAATCTAATTTAACAACTAAACTAAACTAAAGGGCTAAGCTAACAAGCTGGACTACAGGTAATGAAACCGCCTAACATCTGAGTCGATCCATATACATACCTGTATATATATTAGTCGGTGATCCCGCCTCAATAATATCATATCCGATACCATATCTACAATCAGCCATCCCAAGTCAAGAGTGCGGATCAATCATCAAGATATAGCTCGTACGTAAATCCGTCGTACAGCATCCCCAAATCTGGGTACGGGTCAATATCATATATTCCTCACACCATTCCTCTGGTATCCTTTTTATTCAAGATCATAGTCTAGAGTACTGACCTATGTCTAGTACAATACTAATATCCTCAATATACCCATGATCTAACTACAGATCGACAATCTCGTACAAACCGATACCGTCAGCACATAGCATCATCAAGGGTATACATCGCCCGATACGGCCTAATATCAATATCCTAGCATATCATGCCCCATATCACGATCACATGTCGACCATTTTATTTATAACACTATTCACCCGTATCGCCGCCCCAAGATCCGCTATAACACCAGGACGTACCTCAAGTATGAATCCTGCCATATCACCGATATCACAACCACAAAATAAATCTCATCGACTCAGCTCAATCCCAAGTATCATCCTCAAATCCGTATGTGAATACATAGTCCCATACCCATGTGAACACATAAGTATAAAGAATCTCATGAGCACATATAAAAAGGAATGTATGCAAGTATGTATGCGTGTATGTATAGTGCAACACCACCCTAGGGTTCGCAACACTAAAGTAATCCAACACACCAATATCCATCCTAACATCGTTATTAATCCCAAACAACATACACTAATTGTTGGTGTGTATACGCATCCGTATACACCACCATGGACTGCGGGGGTGCTATACGCCATCCACCCGACTTCTCCCCGTAGATATAAATCTACTCACCTGGTCCTCGTTCGCCGGTGCCGACGTCGCCACGTGCTTGCTTGTCGTCTCGAAGTCCACATGGGGTACCTACATATCATAACGCACCATACCGCATTAAAATCCGACTCATGACCAAAAACGACGTACGAATCCCACATAGGTCAAAACCTATGGTTGCTTTCGCAAATCGACCCAAAAACCCTCGACGTCGGCGTACAAACGCCAAACCATCGAGAAAACTCCCAACACACTCATTTGCACATTCACGAACACTAATTTTAATATAAAATAGGTTAAAATTCATAAAAACCCCAATTTCACTTAAAAAGTCATTTTTCCGAAAATCTAGCAAGCACAATTCGCCGTTTTTGTACAAAACATGATGTTTTAACAATTCTAGTAACCAAGATGATAACTTAATATCTTAATTATGCCATAGAAACCATTACGTAAATTTTAAACCCACAATTTAATTCGATTTCAAAAACCTAGTTTGCAATATTAACCAAATTTAACAATTTTATAGCAAAATGCACAAACTACAATCTAGCTTGGATTTTCATGAACTAAAGTATTAAAATACACTTAATAATGTTAATGAAGTCATGAAGAAACCTAATTATATTTTTCTCATAATCAAATTCATGGTTTACAAAAACCTAGCTAGCAGTATAGCTTAAATATTACAATTCCAAACTAACAATTTGCAACTAAAAATTTGATTAGGTTTTCATTTCACAATATGAAGAACTACAATTGCAACCACAATTACATACACAAAAACCTAACTTGAATTTCATAAACCCTTACTAAGTTTTTCCAAACATACAATTAAACCCAAATTAATAACTAATAATGCTTGATTTAAGGTATTCAAACAACAATTTAACAAAAGGTCTTGATTTATACCTCACAAGATCAAGGATCTAGCATGCATATTCTAGCCTCCAAAAGTAGCTTCCATGCTCCTAGATCCATGTAAGTTTGGCTAATGAGAAATGGGTAGGAGTTGGATTTGGATTTTGGGATTTATTTGATGGATTTTGAGGCAATTTTTGAAGCAAACGAGATGGAAAATGGGGGAAAAAGATGGGGGCTGTTGTAGCAGAATTTCGGCTGAGGAGGGAGTGGGGAGAGGTGTGGGGGAGTTGTGGAAAAGAATCCAAGTCAAATCCCTTTCCAAATTACCATAATACCCCCACCTACTTTACTATATATAAAAACCTTATTTTAACCCATTTCTCACATGATTTAAGGTCAAAAAGAGAGAAATAAAATTCTTGGGCTGCTACAATAGTGTGGGGCCGGCCAAGGGGAGTGAGGGTGAGTGTGAGAGACTTTACAAAAAAATTCTATGCAAAAAGACCCCCCACAATACCATATTCGCAAGTTTTAGTTCAAAATAACTATATTTTTGTTTTCCATATAATAAATCAATTGAAACTTGAAATAAAATAAAAAAAAATTATATTACAACTAGATTTTAATTAACATGATTTTAAAGATTAAAATTAGCCCATTTAAATTTTTATTTATCGCTGATTTAATGTATTTTCTTACCGGCTTAAAATAATGAATTTCGGAAAAATTTTCTGAAAATTTGAAATTTCAGCAGTGGCTCAATAAACACCAAATACTAGCAATTACATAGCTAGAATATGTATATTTAATTTTATAATAAAGATATTTGCATTTTGACTTTTTACAGAAAACCCCCTTATTTTACCGTTTTTTCGAAATTTCACCGAAACGATTTTCAAAACGTTACAGCGCGGGTGCAAAACATAAGCAACGTCTACTATATATCTCATATATAATGTATATCCATTCGTCTCAGAATCCACAGTGATCACATCACAAAGCAGCAGAAGAAACATATGAAATATTGGATATTCTAGGAGGTCCGTGTTTTATTTTAAGCCTGTATAAAACACGGATTCCACGGTCGCGATGAATACCCAAACCCACATCCCTAGACCCCTACGATAGCGGCAAGCAACCCTCCCAATTCTAAGGTTAGGAGACCCGGTCTCGACTCCTCGAGATGGCCTCCCTCTGGACCCTAGAACCCGGTCGCTTGTGCTCTCCTCCTTGGGTCTATCCTAATGCGGAAAAGTAAATAATATACAAATGTGACATCATCCTCAACCCGGAAGTGCCCCAATAAAAGAATATTACATATAATTAATTTTACATGAATGAAAATGAAAAACTCTCATCTCACATAAAATCCCCGGCCATCCAAAACACGACGATCCAATATAACATATCACAGCAACACATAACATCACATGTCATCAGCGTAAGTAAATATGCGTATCCCAATTGTCGTTGACCTATAGCAACGAAACTGGCGATACTCCGCATATTACACTTACTGTCACAGAAAAGAAAGTGTAAAACTACAACATTTGGAATCCATTATAACCATAGACATCATAAACCCAAAATATCACATACTTTGGATTTAATGCCTAACTATATGAATTCCACATATTGTATCACATTCCACAAATAGCTAGACGATGTTAAACCTTTCGATCGAATCAACGAATTCCTAAAATTCCCAGAAAGCTCAACACTTGAGAAGTATTAAAAATACCCAGAAACATGAACCAATACATACAGACCAACCGTAGAAGGGCCGACCCATGTCTCACACATGGCACTGCGGAACCGCCGCAAAATAGCCTATTTGGCCGCGGCTCCGCGGTCATGTTGTCGAGATTTGGTATTGTTCTTCTAGAGGGTCCATAAAATTACCTGCATGATTTTCTGAGAATTTTTAATGTGAAAAATCCCAACATTTTGAAAAATTTCCAGAAAGTGGGCAATATCGGGTTTTCGGAGTTCGTTCGAACTTCTAACTTCACCTAAACAACTCCTAATGCTCTAGCAAGGCTCTGATACCACTGTCAGTTTCTTTGGCACAACCACAAGCTTTCATATGGCATCAAACATGCTATATTTAAAAATTTAGTGTGCCAAACAACCCTAACCAAGGATCTAACTAGAGTTTTAGGAGCTAAACCAGAAAGAAAACATCTTTAAAACTAAGTGATAACGGAATACAACCTTTGTAGACCGGTCCTTCACTTCTAAACCTCCGTGCAGTAGTCCCTTCGCTGCGAGTATTGATCTCCCGAACTCTAGTATGGGTTCTCCCGGAGAAATGAACAAGCTTGCTCGAAGTCTTCGAGGCCGAAGATGATCTACGTCGAGGAGACTCAAGCTCATGCTACCTCTTCACTAATTATGAAATTAGTGAAACAAACACCCTAAACTAAATGGCAAGTAGTAGAGGATGATGAAGTAGGAAGTGGTCTCTCTTTAGATTTATTTTTCTCACAATATTTTCTCACCTTGAGAAAAGCTAGTGAACTTTTTTCATGAGGAAGAAGAAGCTCAAGTGAAGAGATGAGAGAATGAACTCATGACGTGAGAATGTGAACCATGGGTGAGTTAGTGTCATACAATAACCCATGTAGAGAATAAATCATAGGTAGTTAATAATGGTTAGGTTAATAAATATCTACAAGTAAAACAAACTTAGTGGACTTGGTCAATGGTTCTTCAAGCTTCTACAAGCTTCAACCATATGACTTAATCCCACTAATTTTGATTAACTTAGATAAATATAAACCCATCACATGTTTAAATACGATGCAGGTCTCATACACCCATGTCACATGTGGAATCTAGCATGACACAAAAGTTGTACATTAATATATATCACATATACACTAATGCACACAAGTGAGAAAAGAAATCATAAGTGAGCTAATATTAGTTAATGTATTCTAGTATATCTAATATACAATTATACATTAAATTATTAAATCAACACTTGATTTAATAATCCGCCTATATCACATATACCAGACTAATATCAAATGCAGCAACTTATCGAATCAACACTTGATCCGATAATCCGGCTATATCTCATATAACCGACTGATGTCACAAATCGCGAGAATAGAATGCGGTATCACATATGCGCATCAATCTCGGTTCCACACATATCACATATGTGCTCTTACTCCGTTTCACATGAACCATGAAACCTCTGTGTAGAACTCTAAAGACTCGTTAATACGCCGGCAGTAGGTGATGATCATATCAAACACCCACAAGCCGCAAGCGGTCTGCTAAACGTAACGACCACCTAGGTATTGAGCGATTAGAAGACCAACAAGCAAGCCTGCTCATACTCCTGCGAATCCAATCAGTAACACTACCGTACAGTCTTATCTCTTCATCTGATATGTTGTATATCTCGTCTAGGGGTGGTAAACGTCAGACCCTAGTAACTCGATAAGTCGTGCCGATATGAGGCTCATAACGTCTCGAGAAGCTACTAGTAACACTTACCAGCAAATCTCTAAAACAGCCCTGGCCAGGGACTTCCTGTTATAGCCAATCGTGTACAGCGCAACATCAACCCCTAATACCGGGAGAGACGAATCCCCTCCTATCGCTCATTGCCTCTATGTGACTCGGGACTGTACCCAAAAACTACCGTTTTGCATGTTCTCATGAACGTGGTAAGGTAGAAATCAAAGCACAGTAGGAATCATATAAGACTCTATGACGATCTCGGGTCGACAGACTAACCTGTACCAGTGTCACCAGAGAACTGCCATCTGACGTGAGGTATAATACCATCTTGGAGTTCTCGGCGAGTCCGTCCAGTGTAACCAGTCTCCACTGAGCACCCGTATATCATCTCTGCTGTCAAACACCAATGGATATGGGATCATCCATCGCCCATCTACATTGGTCGAGAAGCTATACGCTAGTCTACTCTGGTATATCAATGCCCTGTCTCGATACACCCACGACTAAGGACATTTAAGGATGTACTCACAGACTACCTTTGTCCCACTAGTATGATCTTCATCATAATCTAGGTAGTCAAGTACGCATCTTAATGGCTTTACTAACATGTAACAGAGAGACAGTCAGTGTACATGTTAAGATAAAGAGTAACCAGATAGCATACTATCATATCGAGAAAGAAAGTCCTCCCTATATATGTCCAAGCATCCACTACAATATACATTGCATGTACAGTAATGGCCTCTAGGGCATACATATAACTAACACTATCTGCGTACTGCAATTATCTCGGCTATAGTCAATCCGGAATATCTCACATGGACTCGAAATCGTGAACTCGGTATCTTCATCACTCTGTAGAAGATCTCTAGCCGAACACGTCCTCGGGAACTCGTCCATACCATCGGAGGAATACTCAATACTCGTCTGTTCTCGATCAACTCACAACGCATCTGGGTGAGGTCCTCCATCTGTAGCTGGTCAACTTACTGGTCTTCTATCATATGATATCCGGATGACGCTAAAATTTTTGATCGATTCATCAAAGTCCGATAATTCCCCGAGAGCTCAACACTTAAGCACAGTTTAATAAAATCCAGGACATGCCACAGTACCTATGGACCAGCCGTAGAAGGGCAAACCCAAGCCTCACTGATGGCACCGCGGAACTGCCGCAAACCCTAAGGTTCAAAAGCGGTTACATGGTCATCATGTCGAGTTAGAGTTTCATTCTTCTAGAGGGTCCACAGAATTACTTGCATGTTCCTCTGAATACCTTAAACTTGGAAAAATGGGTTTCTGACATTCGTTCGAACTTTTTAACTTTGCCTAGACAACATGTGAATACCCTTCGTCTCTCAACTCGGGGTAGACTAGCTATCAACTGTCGCATCTCTGCCTGAAAGCTCCCGCGATCTCAGCTCGTAAGCTCGGGAAGCGACATCATAATCTCTGAGGTATGCTGTACATCAACAGTCTTCTCACAATAGGAAGCCTCTAACAATAGCCTGATCATCCTGTACAAAACCGAACACTTGCCTCATACGAGAAGTCACAATACCAATACAAAATCGAGACGTTCTCGTGTCACCAGAAAACATGATGGTCAGTCCTCGCCCATGACGAGTTCACCCTGACCGCAACACTAACAGCAGCTCAATCTGTGCTCAAACTATGGTGACAGGAACCTCAAGCATGTATCTATGAAGGTAGATCAAAGGAATGAAAGGAATCAATAGATCCCAAAATGGATACATGATCATAAGTAGGAACGGAATCAATAAGAGCACGATCATGGAAACAAATAGAATCAAAGATCTCAATATATGTACATCCTAAGGTTTCTTAAATGGAGTATTGTATCGTAAATATGCCACGGAACATACGTACGGTACGTTACTCTACTCAAGCTACCCACTCCATCAATCAGGGTCAACCTATGTAACGAAAGTTTGGTTCTAATACCCCCCGTTCAAGTCTAAGTTCCGTAAGGTCAAGCCTAGGTTCCGAAATAAATTACGCCCTAGACTCCACATAATCAAACCTAAACTTGAACCAAGGTTAAACCCAGCGCTCTGATACCAACTTTGTCACGGCCCGAAAATATTGCTCATGACTGGCACTTGAATCATATGAAGTCTATAGGACCCTATCTAATTCAAGTAAGCCGAAACCCAGAAATCTAAACCTTTTAAAGAAATAAAAGAGGTGAAGTTTGAAATAAGGTATAATGAAAACAAACATTTTATTAAATGCATAGAAAAGGGAACATGAAAAATACAAGTTTATTTTACTAGTAGATAAACATGTTTCGTCTTTTAAAAATTTGGGCAGCACCTCCTTTGTATATTTTGATCCAAACCATAAATATATGATAATATAAAAGACATCCCCAAGCGGGAGCTAGCTCTTTGCCAAACGACGGATTCACAACCACACAAGTAATAAAATAAGTATACGACGCCCAACGGCGAAGACCAACACAAAAGGTAATGAATAAAGCAAGCCATCAACCCAATAAGCGAACATAAAACCCATCGCTCAAATCTCGTAACTAAAAGTCTCACTAAGTCTTACTATTTATATAAATACTAGTTTTGATTGATGGAGTTGACTAGATACAATATGAATAATAAATACAAAAGTGGTACGATCCAACATGTACCACCTACCAAAGCAAGTCACCCGAATGCAAGCAGTGTGCCAACGATGCCGCTACCGATCCATGCGGTCAACCTGCAAGAACTGTGGCACAACGGGGGTGAGTTACCAACTCGTGAGTAGAAAACATCAACAGGTAGAAATCGAGTAAAATAACGATTTTCCTAGGTCAACTATATCATAAAGGTAATACTATGATATTTAGGGTGACCGTATCTGTATATGTGCCAACTATAATAAGCAATGCCTGTATGCATGTAGATAACATCTAACAATATAATAAATGCCTGTATGCATGTGGATCTCATTCACTCGAAACATCATAAAAACTTATGCATGTAATATATGAGGATATCAAAGAATGTGTGTCCATCAATGACACATCAAATCATGGAACCTGAGTGTCCAACACCGACACTCGAAAACATCATGAAACCCGTGTCCAGCATCGACACGTAAATCCTCATATCTCAGGAGCCGCATCCTCAGATCGACCCTCATGTCCATCTCACTACTCCGGTCGGTATCCTCCGGATAACCGCCGAGTCCAAATACTATCACTGGTAGGTATTGCTCCCCTTCCAGGCTCAATGCCATCATCTGCGACCATCTTGCCCTGGGGTACCGCATCGGGTCCACCATGCACTTGCAAACGGTTCCTCCTCCTCCTCCTTGAATCGGGTGTATGATATCGCTCAAGAGCCGAGAAAACTCACGGTGGACACCTCTCAAATCATATCACAAGAAAACCTCAATTTTCCATCTTTAAAATGATAATAAGTTTATAAAATCCTTGCGGTTTCTCCAAATCCAGAAATCTCATGGAAACAGCATATCTCAATGCGTATAATCGTAAAGCATGATGTATGCGACATATAACAGAAATGTAAGCATATCCGTATATAATGCAACATGGAACAGTAATATGCACATAATAAGGGAAAACCGCTCTTTTAAATGAATCCGGTTTTAAAATATATCCTGTGGTTCCCAATTTCTCCAAAGTCGAATGCAACATCGTATAGAGGTGTATATGTAACTATAGCAAGTAAATTATGCAAAGAGTCATATCATGATGCAGCAATTCTACTGTGCAGTGACATGGCAATTATCGATGATGAAGTGTGTGAGCTGGCCAATCTGTGTAAGTGTGACATACGCATCATCGATAATGGTGTAGGTGTACTAGCACAAGTATATGAAATGCAATCGGAATGACATGAACATAGTATAAAGT
Organism: Agapanthus africanus; assembly: GCA_030015575.1. Taxonomy (NCBI): domain Eukaryota; kingdom Viridiplantae; phylum Streptophyta; class Magnoliopsida; order Asparagales; family Amaryllidaceae; genus Agapanthus; species Agapanthus africanus. Next base: position 209,479,700 of record JASDDO010000029.1, on the reverse strand, counting down.
AAATCGACAGCTAAATGCTATAAGGTATACGTATGTAACATGACCGAGTCGGTGAATCTATCAATCGGCATCCTCTAGTCAAGGGTATAGGTCCATCATCAAGTACAACTCATCACGTACGATATCCATCGTACGACGGCATTAAACAATTAGGGATCCTATCAACCTATATGACAATGAGGGTACGGACCTAACGTCACGTACGGCCTATCTTTCAAGATTCACAATATTATATATATATATATATCTATATATCTATATCCCAGGTCACATCCATAACAATCTCATATCAGGAGACCGGCAAAGGTATCCATCATCTCAATCGACTCGCATCCGTATACCGACATATCAATCCAGTCATCATATCACCTTGTATATTCTTTTCATCACATAAGTATCTTACGTCAAGTCATCTTATCGGTCTAAAGTCGTATATTATCAAATCATGTTATGCCACGATAATCTCCTATTGGTTCTCTTTATAGCTACTTATCTATATCTATATTAATTCACATTCTTGAACATCAATTCGAGACATCTTTCCTATCATATCATGTCACCTAAACCCTAAGCTATAACTTTAAGTCATGGTATATCTTATCTCCTACTAATTCTTTAACCCTATCCTTAAGTTTCTAACATGGTTTCTCTATCCATACCCTATAGTTTTCTAATCTAGGTTTCCTTAACCGTATCCTATATATCGATTTCCATCAAAACTTGCGGGGGAGCTATCCGCCATCCACCCGACTTGCCCCGTAGATATAGATCTACTCACCTTGATCCTTGTAGGCCGAAGTCGATGAAGCCATGCTCCGTCGCTTCGAAATCCACACAAAGGTACCTACAATAATATAAAATCGCAATCGCTATTAAAATCGAATCCGGAATACCGATTCGGCACACGGTGCGCTCATAGGTTAGAACCTATAGCATTCACATGCAAAATCAACCAATTATCCCTCGCCATTGACGTACAAACATCCAACGACCAAATCCAATATAAAATACCAAAACCCAAGTTTCAGAATCGCATAACACGAAAACAGCAACCTAGGAAAACCACTCCCAGATTTGACCCTAGGCCAAACTACGGAATTTTGCATACAGGGTTAGTCTAGATATCACAAAACAAGGCTACCCACCAAAAATCCCCAGATTCCACTCTGATGTGGCCGCAATTTGCGGCCACAAGGAATATATTTGCGGCCAAGAAGTTGAACTGGGGTCTCGGGTCTTGGGGTTTTCTTCTAGGTCACCTGCTCCTCTCTCTGTAATGGCAACTTATTTTATAGGTCTCTCGAGTCACAACAGATCACTAATTGTCATCAAAATTCTACAATTTCTGTTATTGGCAGATTTCAAAGTTCGCATTTTGGGGTTTGGTCAGGGATTCTATCACTACAGGGGTTTAAAGTCACTACTAAACCTCAATTTCACCATCTCAATTAAAATCAAACCCTAACCTTAACTTGAAGTTTTCAAAGGTCACAAGACAAGACGACACTTAAACAAATTCTAAACTGCACTAAATTGCTAGAAAAACTAAAACTGAACTAAGGCATGGGATTTTACCTCAATTGGGCAACTCAAGAAAAATACTAGCTCTTCAAAGTCTCCAAAATCCGAACTTGCAAGGTCCAATGTGTAGAGGATGAAGTGGGGATCATTTTTAATAAAAGGGGTTTAGGGTTTTGATAAGGATTTTGAGATGATTTCATGGGGTAGAGGTGGAGGGAAGCTTGAGGATGAAGGAGGTGAAGAAAATAATAGGGGTGAGGAAATGGGGTTGCCCTCTCTCTCTCTCTTTCTTTTATTCTCACTCACTTACCCCCACTCTTTCTCTTATGCTCACCTCTCAATTATATCCTTTTCTTTTTTCTTTTCTTTTTTCCTAAACCAAATATCAACAAACACAAATGAACAACATGCAACCAAATGCAATATGCCATGGTGCACTAACCATGGAAAAATGTAGAAACACGGATTTGGCTTTATCGCGATTAGCAGTTCACTAATCGGGTTTTTATTTAAACCGCATATAATTAATTATAAAAATGCCAAATCCGATAAATATATTTTTAAATGAATAAATCATTTTAATCTCCAATTAATTCACAATTATTGGTATATATTTATACCTTTTTACGAAAACCCCAATTTCGCAAATCGGGTAGTTTTCGCGAAATATATTATTTTAATATTAAATTCCAAAAATAATATTTTATATTTTCTGAAATGTTACAAATTTTCTCACTAGGGTTTTCACAAGTTCAATGATTCACATCACATGTGAGGGTTTGAACTTGGAAGTGAGGTGAAGAGAATTGTAGAGAGCAAAAGAGAGCTAGAGCTCAAGAAAAATGGTTAAGGCATGAAGAATGAAAAATCATGAGAGCAAACTAAAATGGCCATCTCTTTCCTCTCTTATTCAAGCATGGAAATAAAATGCAATAAGAAATTGCAACCATGCTTGAATAGTGAGTCAAGAGTAATATACAAATAATAAAACCCATGCCTTGCCCATTCCACAAATATCTCCACAATTTACACATCATTTTGTATTTTCTAAAAATTAGAAAATATATGCCATGCTTCATATAATATATATATATATATATATCAAATATATATATATATATCAAATATATATATATATATATATATATATCAAATATATATTAATATATATTAAGAAACATAATTAGTAAGCTAATAATATTAGTTAAGATATAATTATATCACATATAATATATATCATATTATTAAATCAACACTTGATCTAATAATCCGGTTATATCACATATAACCGATTAATATCATTAATCTGAATATCACATTATCAAACCAACACTTGATTCGATAATCCGGTTATATCACATATAACCTGACCGACATCAGATAACTACCAGATTATAATAAGGTATCACATACTCATATTTAATCAGGACCACGCAAATATCAACATATATGCCCTACTTCGTTTCGCTCGAACCAGGAAACTTCTGTGTGGGACTCTAAAGACTCATCAATACGCCAGCAGTAAGTGATGATCACATCAATCACCTACGAGCCGTCAGCGGTACTAGCTGGACGTAACGGCTACCCGGGTATTGAGCGATATGAAGATCAACAAGCAAGTTCGTCCATACTCTCCATGAAACATATCATTAACACTACCATACAGTCCGGTCTCTTCGTCTGATATGTCGCATATCATGTTTAGGGGTGGTAAATGTCAGCCCCCAGTAACGTGATAAGTCATGCCGATGTTTGGACTATAAAGGTTTGAGAAACTACCGATAATTCTTATCAGTAAATCTCAGCAGCAGCCCTGGCCAGGGACTTCCAGTTATAGCCAATCGAGCATAGCGCAACATCAACCCCCAATACCGGGAAAGACGAAACCCCTCCTATCGCTCATTGCCTCCACGTGACTCGGGACTGTACCCAAAATCCACCTGTTTGCACGTTGAGCCGTGGTAGGGAGGAAATCAAAGCACAATGGGAGCCACACAAGACTCTATGACAATCTCGGGTCTACAGACTAACCTGTACCAGTGTCATCAGAGGACTGCTATCTGAAGATAGGTATACTACCGACTAGAAGTCCTCGGCGAGTCCTGTTCGGTGTACCCATTCTCCAATGAGCATCTGTGTACAATCTTTGATGTCACACACCAATGGTTGTGGGATCAACCATCGCCTTCTAAGGGATAAGAAATGTACACACTAGTCTACTCTGGAATATCGATGCCCTAGTCTCGATATTCCCACGACTAGGAACTGATTAAAGGATGTACTTTTGGACCACCCTGGCCCCGCTAGTATGATCTCATCATAATACTGGTAGTCAAGTACATATCCTAAGGGCTTTATCAACATGTGAGAGCAAGACAGTAAAGAATACCAGTCAACATGTTAAGATAAAGAGTAACCAGATAGCATACCATCATGTCGAGCAAGAAAGTCCTCTATATATATGTCCAAGCATCCAATATAATATACATCACATGTACAATAATGGCCTCTAGGGCATACATATTCCTAACAAAACAGATATTGGGAATTTCAAATGTTGAAATTTGCAATGAGATTGCATACCTTCTATGAGATATTTGGATCCCGATACCCACTGTGAGTAAGTGTTACTCATGGGAGAGTTTTCCACTTTACAATTAGCCGATCCATTAGGTGTCTAAGAAAGGTGTTAACGAGGTGATGCCCCTACGGAAACGAGGTTATTTCATTAGTTCCATGTGAAAGCATGGGGAGACTCCCTCAGAGTACCAATACATTCCTGGCTGACTGATTGGCGAGCTTATAGGGTGTAATTAATCCTGGCTAATCTTACCTTTTAGGGTTTGAAGGAAGATTTGATAAAAACAGTGGGAGCCATCCTGATTAGATAAGATAATAACCAATCAAATTTTGCAAGAGCATACACTAAGTGTTTTCTTCTCTCTCTGTGTAGGTAGCGACCATGTCACGCCTTAATCAAGATAATAGTATAGATGTATTGACCGAACTCGCTTGTTATACTGGGCTGGGGAACGTTAGTTCCGCTCTAACTTATAATTGTTATAAGTCCGATCATGGAATAGGGGATTACCAGGATTCTCACGCCACGCAAACGAAGAATAAGCATGTTGATGGATCTTCTTCGGGTGTGTTCGTTACCGAGAACCGTTTCTCAGTTTGCTCTATGTCCTGAGTATTGGATACCGGATCAGGATCCCACGTATGTAATTTGTTACAAAGGATAAGGAGAGGCAGAGAACTGGGAAAGAGTGATATGTCTCTAAAAGTAGGGAATAGAGCAATTGTTGCAGCCAAAACAGTTGCCGAATATCACCTTGTATTACCAAATGGTAACATGTTGAATTTGAACGACTGTTATTACGTACCAAATATGATATGCAATATTATATACGTTTTTTTTATTGAATAAAGAAGAATATAATTTTGTATTGGAGGATAATGCTATGAACATTTTCCTAAATCAAGTGTTGATTGAGTTTGGTACGTTATTGTTAGTTATATGTATGCTCTAGAGGCTATTACTGTACATGTGATATATATTGTAGTGGATGATTGGACATATATAAGGAGGGCTTTTTGCTCGACATGATAGTATGCTATCTGGTTGCTCTTTATCTTAACATGTACACTTATTGTCTCTCTATTACATGTTGATAAAGTCCTTAGGATGAGTACTTGATTACCAGGACTATGATGCAGATCATACTAGTGGGGAGAGGGTAGTCGCTAAGTACATCCTTTAAATGTTCCTAGTCGTGGGAGTATTGAGACAGAGCATTGATACTCCAGATACGCTTCTCGACCCATGTGATGGGCGATGGATGATCCCATATCTATTGGTGTTTGACATCAGAGAAGTTGTATGGGTGATCAGTGGAGACTGGGTACACTGAACGGACTCGCCGAGAACTTATAGATGGTATTATACCTATCGTCGGATAGCAGTTCTCTGGTGATACTGGTATAGGTTAGTCTGTAGACCCGAGATCGTCATAGAGTCTTGTGTGATTCCCACCGTGCTTTGATTTCCACCATACCACGGTCAAGAGATCGTGCAAAAAGGTGGTTTTTAGGTACAGTCCCAAGTCACATGGAGGCAATGAGCGATAGGAGGGGTTTCGTCTCTCCCGGTATTGGGAGTTGATGTTGCGCTATGCTCGATTGGCCATAATAGGAAATCCCTGGACACGGTTGCTGAGATTTACTGGTAAGTGTTACCAGTAGTTTCTCGAACCATTATGGACCTTGCACCGGCATGACTTATCAGGCTATTGGGGTCTGACGTTATACTACCCCCAGGCTGTGATATGCGACATATCAAGCGAAGAAACCGGACTGTACGGTAGTGTTACTGATTGGATTCGCAGGAGTATGAGCAGGCTTGCTTGTTGATCTTCTGATCGCTCAATACCCGGGTGGCCGTTACGTTTAGCAGACCGCTTGCGGCTTGTGGGTGTTTGATATGATCATCACCTACTGCCGGCGTATTGACGAGTCTTTAGAGTCCTACACAGAGGTTTCCCGGTTCATGCGAAACGGAGTAGGAGCACATATGTGATATGTGCGGGACCGAGATTAATGCGCGTATGAGGTACCGCATTCTATTCTCACGACTTGTGACATTTGTCGGGTATATGTGATATAGCCGGATTATCGGATCAAGTGTTGATTCGTTAAGTTGTTGCATTTGATATTAGTCGGTTATATGTAATATAGCCGAATTATTAAATCAAGTGTTGATTTAATAATTTAATGTATAATTATATATTTGATATATTACATTACATTAACTAATATTAGCTCACTTAAGTATTACTTTTTCTCACTTGATGATACAATATATATGTGATATATGTTAATTGTATTATTTTCTTTTTGTACGCAAAATATATATGTGATATATATATTATTGTGTCATGCTATATTACACTTGCAACATGTATGTATGAGACTTATACCATGCTAGGGTTTATGTTTGGGTTTGATTTATCATTAAGTAATTCATAAAAGATTTGGAATGAGTCATGGTTGATGCTTGGAGAAGCTTGTAGAAAATATTGACCAAGTCCACTCTTTTGTCATTGCTTAAGATATTTATTAATCCAACCCTTAACCTTAGACTATGGTTTATTCTCTACATGAGTTAGGCATGACACTAACTCACCCATGGTTGTAATTCTAACCTCACTCTCTCATTCATTTTCTTCATCGCTTCTTCTTCTTCCTCAAGAGAAAAAGCTTGCTAGCTTTTTCTAAGTGATGATTTATTGTGAGAAAAATAAAACTAAAGTGAGCCCACATCCTACTTCATCATCCTCTACTACTTTCCATTTAGTTTAGGGTGTTTGCTTCACTAATCTCACCATTAGTGAAGAGATAGCATGAGCTATTGTCTCCTCGACATAGATCATCTTCGGCCTCGAAGACTTCGATGCAAGCTTGTTCCGTACATCTTGTGGAGCCTCTCTAGAGTCCAGAAGTTCGTGATCGCAGCGAAGGGACTATTACACGGAGCTATTGAAGTGAAGGACCGGTCTACAAAGGTTGTATTCCTTCTTCCCTTTAGTTTGTAAAGAGTTTACAATCTAGAAAACCCTAAGTCTCTAGTTCGATCCTCGTTAGGGTTCTTTAGCTCTCTAGAAAATTTTGAAATGGTATGTTCAATGCCCTAGTAAACACCGTGAGGGTGCTAAGGAACCAAACAGTGGTATCAGAGCCTAGCTAGTGCATTAGGCATTGTGTAGGCGAAATTAAAAGACCGATCGAACTCCGAAAACTCTAATTTTCCCACATTCTGGAAATTTTTCAAAAAGTTGAAAATTTTCATATTAAAAATATTCAGAAAAACATGCAGATAATTCTATGGACACACCTGAAGAACAAAACCCTAAGTTGTCTAAGTGACCGCGGATCCGCGGCTAAAACATGGTTTTGGCGGCGGATCCGCTGCGCCACTTAGGAGGCTTGGGTCGGGCCCTCCAGCTGTTGGTCCGTAGGTACTGGGGCATGCTTCTGGGTATTTTTAATTCTGCTTAAGTGTTGAGCTCTCTGGGAATTTTGGGAATTCGTTGATTCGATCGAAATATTTAACGTCGCCTAGCATTCTGTGATTGTGATACAATAATTGGAATACAATATAATTAGTTCTTTGATAACTAGTTTGAATTTTGTAAATCTAGCGGTTTAGTCTCATTTGATCGGTTGCCACGGAACTTTGATGTTGATCAAAAGTCCGTATCAATTACGTAGTGTACGCGGATACTCGCCGGGTAACCTTGATAGATAGCCACACCCCATAACCCCGACCAAGTGACTGTAGGAGAACCCCGTCGCCAAAAGCATCCGTTCGGGTGCTCGCGGCAGTGGTGTTCCGCCTTAGTGCACTTCGTCGACGGCATAGGGGGTGCGGCCATCTACTATAGTTTTCGACGCACATTCGATCTTGTTGTAGGGAATCTTGTTGAATTACCCGACTGATTATTGGAAAGTGTTTTCAATATCGAGACTAAAGTGCTGGGTTTATAATTGTTAGGCATGTGATGTCTAAGGAATTCATTTTGTTTGGCTTGAAATCCGAAGTATGTAATACATTGGGTTTATGATGTCTAAGGTGGTTGCGGATTCCAACTGTTGTAGTTTTTCACTTTCTTTTCTGCGACCGTAAGTATAATATGTGATGTATCGCCGGTTTCGTTGCTATATGTCAATGACAATTAGGATACACATATTTACTTACGTTGATGACATATGATGTTATGTGTTGCTATGATATGTTATATTGGATCATCGTGTTTTGAATAGCCGGGGGTTTTATGTGAGATGAGGGTTTTTATTTTCATTCATGTAAAATCATTGTATGTAATATTCTTTTATTAGGGCACTTCCGGTTTGAGGATGATGTCACCATTGATGTATATTATTTAATTTTCCGCATTAGGATAGACCCAAGTGGGGAGCACAAGTAACCGGGTTCTAGGTTACAGTGGGAGACAATCTCAAGGAGTCGAGACGGGGTCTCCTAACTCTAGAATTGGTAGGGTTGCTTGCTGCTCTCGTAAGGGTCTATGAGTGTGGGTTTGGTTATTCATCACGACCGTGGAACCCGCGTTTTTATTGGCTTAAATAAAACACGGAATTCCTAGTATATCTAATATTTCATATGTGATTCTTCTGCTGCTGATATTCTGTGATGTGATCACTTGATATGTTCTGAGACGAATGCCTATATTATATATATGAGATATAATTAATATTGCTGCTTTCGTTTCTTATGTGATGCTTGGGAAGCATAAATAATGGGAGTTCATTAATGAGATTAATGAAATAAAAGAAACCTAAAGATGTTGTAGAAACTTGTTTTAAAAACTGGTAGCTCTAGTTTTTGCTTTGCATAGCGGTAATCCTTGTAGAATATCCAGCACCTTATTCGATAAGGAAAGAGCCGAGATCCCTTCACCGGGAGTGACCTCTTTAGCGAAACTAGCAGATGCTACAAACTCGGTTTGTCTTTTGATTACTTGTATAGTTTTTGCTTTGCATAGTGGTATTTGTGAAATATCCTGCACCTTATTCGATAAAGAAAGAGCCGAGATCCCTTCACCGGGAGTGACCTCTTTAGCAAAACTAGTAAAGGCCTCAAAAACACTCCTTTTAAAATTCACTCGATTCTACAACGATATCAAGTTCATTACGCAAAGGGTTTTCTTAAAAACCTGTCATAGTCCTCCGTTATTTCAGATAAGTAGTATTTAGTATTCGTGCTGCCTTTGTTGACCTTGTCAAGGCATAGTGTCGGGTAGCTGATTAGTGCTTATCTGTTAGCATATGATGTGATTGGATTAGGGTAGTCATGCGGCCTTGTTGACCTTGTCAAGGGTCGGGCGGGTGGGTTTAATTCAATCGGGAATGACAGGTTGAACTTGACTTGCGATCTATGGTTTGTTGACCTTGTCAAGGTCATAGATCGCTTGGGGTAAAATATTATCGGGAATTTCAAGTGTTGAAATTTGCAATGAGATTGCATACCTTTTATGAGATAGTTGGATCCCGATACCCACCGCGAGTAAGAGTTACTCCTGGGAGAGTCTTACACATTACAATTAGCTGATCAAGTAGGTGTCTAGAAAGGTGTTAACGGGTTACGCCCCTGGGAAAATGAGGTTTATTTTAATTAGGTCCGTGCGAAAGCATAGGGAACCTCCTTCAAAGTACAGACACTTGCCAGGCCGAAAGATTGGCGAACTTGTAGGGTGTAATTAATCCCGGCTAGTCTTACCTTTTAGGGTTTGAAGGAAGATTTGACTAAAACAGTGGGAGCCATCCTGATTAGATAAAATAATAACCAATCTAATCTTGCAAGAGCGCACGCAAAGTGTTTTCTTCTCTCTCTCTCCTGGTAGCGACCATGTCACGCCTTAATCAAGATATTAATATGGATGCATTGAACGGACTTGCTTATTATACTGAGCTAGGGAACGTTGGTTCCGTTCTTTCTTATAAGTGTTATAAGTCTGAGCAGGAAATAGGGGAATATCCGGAATTCCACGCGACCTAATCGAAGAAAGTGCATGTTGATGCATATTCTTCAGGTGTGTTCATTACCAAGAACTGTTTCTCAGTATCCTCTACGTCCTGGGTATGTGATACCGGATAAGGATCCCACATATGTAATCTGTTACATGGGCTACAGAAAGGTAGATAACTGAGAATGGATGATATGTCTCTAAGTGTTAGAGAATGGTGCAATTGTTGCAGCCAAGTCTATTGGCAGATATCACCTTGTATTATACATTGATTCTGAACAAATGTTATTACATACCGAACATGATATACAACATTACATCAGTTTCTTTAATGAGTTAAAGAAGGATATAATTCTGTATTAGAGGATAATGTTGTGAACATTTTTCTGAGTCAAGAGTTGATTCGATCAGGCACGTTATATAATAGCATATACGTTCTAAATCAAACCACGGTTCAAAGTATATAGAACACACACAAGAGGACTAGTTTAGAAATGAACGAATCCTTCTTGTGGCATTATAGACTAGGTCATATCAATGCGACACGACCAACTAAGTTACATAAGAATGAATATGAGAATCTGTTTAAATTTTCATCTTATGATACTTGCCAGTCTTGTCTCAAAGGTAAAATGACCAATAGTCCATTTACTGGAAACAGAGAAAGAGTTAGTGAACTCTTGGGATGCATACATAATGATGTATACGGTCCTATCTCTATAAATGCCAAGGTAGGTTCTTAATACTTCATTACATTCATCGACTATCTCTCAAGATTCGAACATGTGTTCCTGTTGAAACATGAGTCTGAAACTTTTGAGAAATTCAAGGAATATAAGCTTGAAGTTGAGAACCAGAAGGGTGGAAGAATTATGTCCTACGATGTGATCGAGAAGGAGAATACTTGGGCATGAAGTTCCTGGATTATTTAAAGGAGAATGTGATTCTCTCTCAGCTTACTCCTTCGAGTACACCACAGCACAACGGTGTATCGGGACGGAGGTATCGCACCCTATGAGATATGGCGCGCTCTATGATGAGTACTCCTGAGTTACTTATTTCCTTTTAGTGTTATGCACTTAAGAAGCTGCACACTTATTGAATGGAGTTTCGTCCAAATCAGGGCCTTCCACTACATATGAGATATGGTGTGGGAAGAGACCATGTCTTAAATGGGTTAAGATATGGAGTTGTCCGGCCTATGTTGAAAGGTAGAATTCGGACAAGCTCGAAGCAAGGTCTGTTCTGTACAAGTTTGTTAGGATATCCCAAACATTTGCGAGCGAATATCTTCTACCACACTGATGAGCAAAAGATGTTTTGTTTCTCATCATGCCATCTTTTTAGAAAAGGAATTTCTTGTGAAGAAATTTATGGTCATGAGGTAGAAATGGAAGCAGTTCCAGCTAGACAAACTAACAGCTGATGATTTGGTAAAACCAAAGGATTCAATAGTCTCCAACGAACCTCAGCCTCTCCGCGAATCTGGTAGGGTTCCTCATCCACTTAAGAGATACTACGGTATTCTTGGCGACAGTGGGAGCGAGGATTGCATCATGGCAGATGATGGCCCAACTAGGTTGAGGCAGGCCATCATGAGTGGGGACTCTGTGAAATGGCTGGATGCTATGCGATCAAAGATGGAATCCATGTACACGAACAAAGTATGAATTTGCATGTTGCACCTGAAGGGGTAAAACCCATTGGGAGCAAATGGATCTTGAGAAGATTCATGGTGTAGATGGAAAAGTTCAGACTTTCAAAGCTATGCTTAAGTCCATCAGGATCAATGCGCGCATCGCAGAATTAGAACATCTGTTTTAATGTGACAGTCAAAGAGTTTGACTTCATCAAAATGGTAGATGAACCTTGTATATACAAGAAGGTTGTAGAGAGTAAGGTTGTCTTCCACGTATTGTACGTAGATGACATACTCTTGATAGGAAATGGTTTCCTATGGTTCACTCGGTCAATCTCCTCTTATCACGGGGATTCTCCATGGATGATCTGGATGATACCTGCTATATCTTGTGGATTATGATCTATGGTGATAGATCTAAATGGATGTTACTAGTGTCCCAAATCCAGGTACATTAACACCATACTAAAGGGGATCAGTATGGATGATTCTAAGCATGGTGGTTCGCCCACTTACTCATGGATCACTCTCTCCAAAAAGATGTCTTCCAATACTGATTTGGAGAGAGCTCGCATGCAAGGGATACCTTATGCTTCGGCAGTAGGCTCTATCAGAGTATGCGATGTTATGTACCAGACCAGATGTAGATGACTCACTAGGTGAAGTGATCAGGCATCAATCGGATCTTGGGAGAATCACTGGAAAGCTGTAGAGGACATCCTTAAGTACTTGAGAATCACTAAAAGAAAGTTCTTGGTTCGAGCTTCCAGAGTGATAAGGTCGACCGAGAGTCAGTCACAGGCATTGTCTTTACCTTTAGTGTAGGGAAGGTATATTGGAAGAGTTCCAAGATAGATACCGTGACATACTAGATGATAAAAGCTGAATACATTGCTACCATTGATGCTGCCAAAGTGGCTGTCTGGGAATTTCTTGTTCATGAGATGAACAAGGTTCCTACCATTGAGCGTCCAATAATTGTTATTGTGACAACAATGGACTTGTGGCTTTGGCCTAGGAACGAAGGTCCCATCAGCGTTCCAAACAAATTCTGAGGCAAGTATCACCCAATCAAGGAGATGGTTAATCTCCAAGGGATCGAAGATAGGAGAGTAGACACGAAGGATAACACAGTGGATCCACTCACAAAGTCCTTACCCCTAGAGAGACTTCTCTGGGATGGTTGAGTATGGGATACTACAACCACTGCTAAATTATTGGGTATTGGATACTACAATAGATGGCCTTAGCGCAAGTGGGAGATTGTTAGTTATATGTATGCCCTAGAGGCCATTACTGTACATGTGATGTATATTGTAGTGGATGCTTGGGCATATATAGGGAGGACTTTCTTGCTCGACATGATAGTATGCTATCTGGTTGCTCTTTATCTTAACATGTACATTTATTGTTTCTCTATTACATGTTGATAAAGCCCTTAGGATAAGTACTTGACTACAAGGATTATGATGCAGATCATACTAGTGGGGATAGGGTTGTCGCTAAGTACATCCTTCAAATATTCATAGTTGTGGGAGTATTGAGACAGAGCATTGATACTCTAGAGTAGACTAGCGTATACGCTTTCTCGACCCATGTAATGGGTGATAGATGATCCCATATCCATTGGTGTTTGACATCAGAGAAGGTGTATGGGTGCTCAGTGGAGATTGGGTATACTCGACGGACTCGCCGAGAACTCCTAGATGGTATTATACCTATCGTCGGATAGCAGTTCTCTGGTGACACTGGTACAGGTTAGTCTGTAGACCCGAGATCATCATAGAGTCTTGTGTAATTCCTACTGTGCTTTGATTTACACCATACCACGGTCAAGAGATCGTGCAAAAAGGTGGTTTTTGGGTACAGTCCCAAGACACATGGAGGCAATGAGCGATAGGGGGTTTCGTCTCTCCCGGTATTGGGAGTTGATGTTGCGTTATGCTCGATTGGCCATAACAGGAAATCCCTGGCCAGGGTTGCTGAGATTTACCGGTAAGTGTTACCAGTAGTTCTCGAACCGTTATGGACCTTGCTTCGGCATGACTTATCAGGCTCTTGGGGTCTGACGTTATACCACCCCAGGCTGTGTTATGTGACATATCAAGCGAAGAAACCGGACTGTACGGTAGTGTTATTGATTGGATTCGCAGGAGTATGAGCAGGCTTGCTTGTTGATCTTCTGATCGCTCAATACTCGGGTGGCCGTTACATTTAGCAGACCGCTTGCGGCTTGTGGGTGTTTGATATGATCATCACCTACTGCCGGCGTATTGATGAGTCTTTAGAGTCCTACACAGAGGTTTCCTGGTTCATGCGAAACGGAGTAGGAGCACATATGTGATATGTGCGGTACCAAGATTAATGCGCGTATGAGGTACCACATTCTATTCTCGCGACTTGTGACATTTGTCGGTTATATGTGATATAGCCGGATTATCGGATCAAGTGTTGATCCGATAAGTTGTTGCATTTGATATTATTCAGTTATATGTAATATAGCCGGATTATTAAATCAAGAGTTGATTTAATAATTTAATGTATAATTATATATTTGATATATTATATTACATTAACTAATATTAGCTCACTTAAGTATTACTTTTTCTCACTTGATGATACATTAATATATATGTGATATATGTTAATTGTATTATTTTCTTTTTGTACGCAAAATATATATGTGATATATATATTGTTGTGTCATGCTAAGTTACACTTGCAACATGTATGTATGAGACTTATACCATGCTAGGGTTTATGTTTGGGTTTGATTATCATTAAGTAATTCACAAAAGATTTGGAATGAGTCATGGTTGATGCTTGGAGAAGCTTGTAGAAAACATTGACCAAGTCCACTCTTTTGTCATTGCTTAAGATATTAGTTAACCCAACCCTTAAGCTTAGACTATGGTTTATTCTCTGCATGAGTTAGGCATGACACTAACTCACCCATGGTTGCAATTCTAACCTCACTCTCTTATTCATTTTCTTCATCGCTTCTTCTTCTTCCTCAAAAGATAAATTTTGCTAGCTTTTTCTAAGTGATGATTTATTGTGAGAAAAATAAAACTAAAGTGAGCCCACTTCCTACTTCATCATCCTCTACTACTTTCCATTTAGTTTAGGGTGTTTGCTTCACTAATTTCACCATTAGTGAAGAGATAGCATGAGCTAGTGTCTCCTCGACGTAGATCATCTTCGGGTTCGAAGACTTCAATGCAAGCTTGTTCCGTACATCTTGTGGAGCCTTCTCTAGAGTCCGGGAGTTCGTTATTACAGCGAAGGGACTACTACACGGAGCTATTGAAGTGAAGGACCGGTCTACAAAGGTTGTATTCCTTCTTCCTTTTAGTTTGTAAAGAGTTTATAATCTAGAAAACCCTAAGTCTCTAGTTCGATCCTCGTTCGGGTTCTTTAGCTCTCTAGAAATTTTCGAAATGGCATGTTCTATGCCCTAGTAAACTCCGTGAGGGTGCTAAGGAACCTAACAGTTATGTAAAGGTATATACGTTCTAAATCAAACGACTGTTCTAAACATACAGAACACACACATGAGGAAAAGTTCGGAAATGAACGAAGCCTTTTATGGCATTGTAGACTAGGTCATATCAATGTGATAAGACTAGCTAAGTTACATAAAGATGCATATTTGAATCAGTTTGAATTTACATCTTATGACACTTGCGAGTCATGTCTCAAAGGTAAAATGACCAAAACTCCATTTTCTGGATACGGAGAAAGAGCTATTAGACTCTTGGGACTGATACATAGTTATATATGCGGTCCTATGTCTACACATGCCAGGAATTGTTAGTTATATATGTGCCCTATAGGGCATTGTTGTACATATGATGTATATTATAATGGATGCTTGGATATATATAGAGAGGACTTTCTTGCTCGTCATGATAGTATGCTATTTGGTTTCACTTTATCTTAACATGTTGACTTATATTAGTTTACTGTCTTTCTCTCACATGTTGATAAAGCCCTTAGGATATGTACTCGACTACTGGGACTATGATGAGATCATACTAATGGGGCCACGGTAGTCGATGAGTACATCCTATAACTGTTCCTAGTCGAGGGTGTGTCGAGAAAGGGCATCGATACACCAGAGTAGACTAGCGTATACGCATCTTGACCCATATGATGGGCGATAGATGATCCCATACCATCGGTGTTTGACATCAAGGATGGTGTACGGGTGCTCAGTGGAGACTGGGTACACTGTACGGACTCGCCGAGAACTCCCAGATGGTATTATACCTCACGTCAGATGGCAGTTCTCCGGTGACACTGGTACAGGTTAGTCTGTAGACCCGAGATCGTCATAGAGTCTTGTGTGATTCCCACCGTGCTTTGATTTCCACCTTACCACGTCCAAGTGGGCGTAAAACGGTGGTTTTTAGGTATAGTCCCGAATCACATGGAGGCAATGAGCAATAGGAGGGGATTCGTCTCTCCCGGTATAGGGAGTTGATGTTGTGCTGTGTTCGATTGGCTATAACTGGAAGTCCCTGGCCAGGGCGGATATTGAGTACTACTGGTAAGTTTTATCAGTAGGTTCTCGACCTGTTATGAGCCACACATCGACACGACTTATCGGTTACTGGGTTCTTACGTATACCACCCCTAGACTAGATATTCGACATATCAGACGAAGAGACCGGACTGTACGGGAGTGTTACTGATTGGATTCACAGGAGAATGTACAGGCTTGCTTGTTGATCTTCTGATCGCTCAATACCTGGGTGGCTGTTACGTTTAGCTGACCGCTTGCAGCTTGTGGGTGTTTGATATGATCATCACCTGCTACTGGCGTATTGACGATTCTTTAGAGTCCTATACAGAGGTTACTTGACTCAGGAAAAACGGAGTAGGGGCACATATGTGATTTGTGTAGGACCAAGGATAATACGATATGGGATACCGTATTATTTTCTCACGATATTTTGATATGAGCCGGGTCATCGGATCAAGTGTTTATTCGATGAATCGGTACATGATATATTAGTCGGTTATATTCGATATAGCCGGATTGTCGGATCAAGTGTTGATTCGATAATTTAATGTATAATTATATATGTGATATATTACATTACATTATCTAATATTGGCTCGCTTTATTGATTCATTTTCTCACCGGATAATACATTGATATATATGCAATAATGTTAATTGTATTATTTTCTTTTGTTACAAATATATATTATATATGTGATATACAATACTGTAACATGATATGATTACTAATGCAACATGTTTAGTAGATATTAAACAAGGTTAGGGTTTGATTTGGGTTTGTTCTTTCTTGATGGTTCTAAAAGGTTTTTCTTTGTTTCTAGCAAAAGATATTATGCTTGATATTTTGCTAGATATTTCTAACCCAACCCAAACCCTTCACCCTAGGTTAAATCTCTATATGGGTTACCCTTGTCATCCTTGACCATGGTTACATTTGTAATCATATTAACATTTCATTATTCATCACAAAAGGTATTATTCATTCATATTCTTCTTCTTCTTCCTTGGGCTTTGAAAAAGCTTTCTAGGTTTTCATTTTGTGATGAATTAGAGTGAGAATTTGATAATAAAAGAGAGCATAAATCCTACTTAATCATCCTCATCTAATCTAGCAAATTAGATTAGGGTGTTCACCTCATTAGTGAGAAAGAGCTTGAGTTGAAGGAACTTCGAGGTAGATCATCGGAGAAAAGGAAGACTACAAACAAGCATGGATCATTCGGGTTGTGGAGCCTCTCTTGTGTCCGGGAGATCGTGGATCGCGGCGAAGGGACTTCTACTCGGAGCTTATGAAGCGAAGGAGCGGACTACAAAGGTTTTAATCCCTCACTCTTAGTTGTAAAGATGTTTGCTTGCATGTTAAACCCTAATAATCTAGCAAAGGTCCCGGCTTTGGGTTGTTTGGCACGTCTAAATTTTGAATCGGGCATGGTTGATGCCTTATAGACCCTTATAAGAGTGTCTAGGAACCCTACAGTGGTATCAGAGCCTAGATAGAGCATTAGGCGACGTATATACGAAGTTAAAACTCCGTTCGAACCCCGAAATATCGAACATGACCCCCTCTCTGGAAATTTTGAAAAAATGTGTTTTTTTCTGCATTAAAAATACTCAAAAAATCTGCAGGGAATTCTAAGGACAGCCATGAAATACGAGCCCCTAAGGCTCTCAAAGAGCCGCGGAACCGCGGAAAGAACATGCTTGCCGCGGCGGTTCCGCGGCCAAAAGAGGGAATTGGGGACACGTGTTTGAGCAGTATTATCCGTAGGTGTTTCTGCATTGATCTGGGTATTTTTAATCTTACTCAAGTGTTGTGTGTTGGGGGGATTATTTTGAATTCGTAGATTCGATCGGAAAATTTAACTTTGTTCTGTTTTCCGAATATTTTAGAAACCGTTAAAATGTTCGAACGTATATCATTAACTCACTTTTTCCAGGCACGAAAAACTTTCAAGTGTTGAATTTTTCTTGAGTTTAAATCTTTCGGAAAAACGTGCAAGTAACGCGGTGGACCCTCTAGAAGAACATAAACCTTAACTAGATTATGTGACCATCTGAACCGCCTCTAAACCTTAGGGTTTGGGGCAGTACGGCGTTGCCACATATGAGGCGTTGGCTTGACCCTTCTACGGCTGGACTATTGGTACTGTAACGTATTCTGGGACTTTTTGAACTCCGCTCAAGTGTTGAGCTATTTAGGGAATCTTGGGTATTTGATTATTCGATCGGAAAGTTTAATATTGTCTATTTATCTAGAATGTGATACAATATGTGGAATTCATATAGTTAGGCATGAAATGCGAAGTATGTGATATTTCGGATTTACGATTTCTAAAGAGATTGTGGATTCCAAATGTTGTAGTTTTATAATTTCTTTTTTTGTGACCGTAAGTGTAGTATGTAGTTGTATTGCCGGTTTTCGTTGCTATACATCAACGATAATCGGTGTATGCATACTTACTTACGTTGATGATATAAGATATTATGTGTTGCTGTGATATGCTATATTGGATCGTCGTGTTCTGAATAGCCGGGGGTTTTATGTGAGATGAGGGTTTTTATTTTCATTCATGTAAAATTCATTTGTATGTAATATTCTTTTATTAGGCATTTCCGGGATGAGGTTGATGTCACCAGTGTATATTATTTAATTTTCCGCATTAGGTAGACCCAAGGAGGAGAACACAAGTAACCGGGTTCTAGGTTCCAGTAGGAGGCCATCTCGAGGAGTCGAGACCGGGTCTCCTAACCTTAGAATTGGCAGTGTTACTTGCCGTTCTCGTAGGGGTCTAGGGATATGGGTTTGGCTATTCATCGCGACCGTGGAATCCGTGTTTTATACAGGCTCGTATTAAAAACACGGACATCCTAGTATATCCAATATTTCATATATGTTCTTCTGCTGCAATGTTCTGTGATGAGATCATATTACTGCCTGAGATGAATGGTTATACTATATATATATGCTGATATATAAATATTACTGCTTTCGTTTCTACTGTGATGCTTAGGAAGCATAAACTGATGGGATATATTAATGAGATTAATAAAAGGAAAAGAAACCGAAAAGATGTTGTAGAATCAAAACTTTATAAAAAGGGTAGCTACAGTCTAGCTTTGCACAGCGTATATATGATATACCCTGCACCTTACTCGTTGAGGAAAGAGTCGAGATCCCTTCACCGGGAGTGACCTCTCTAGCAAAACTGGCAGATATTACAAACTCACGGTTTAGTTTTTGACAGCTTATATAGTTCTTGTTTTGCACAGCGGTATATATGATATACCCTGCACCTTATTCGATGGGGAAAGTGCCGAGATCCCTTCACCGGGAGTGACCTCTTTAGCGAAACTAGAAAAGCCTAAAAAACACTCCTTTTCAAAATCACTTGTTTCTACAACGATATCAAGTTCATTACGCAATAGGTTTTTAGAAAAACCTGTCGTAGCCCTCCGTCATTTCTGATGGTCCTACTTAGTATTCGTACTACGTTTGTTGACCTCCATCAAGGTGTAGTGTGCGGTCGCTAACTAGTATTTATCTGTTTAATGCATGTGATGCAGATTGGATTAGGGTAGTCGTACGGCCTTGTTGTCCTCTGTCAAAGGTCTTGCGGGTGGATCTGATTTAATCAAGAAATGACGGGTTGAACTTGACTAGCACTCTATGATTTGTTGACTTCCGTCAAGGTCATGGGATGTTTGGGGCAAAATATTATCGGGAATTTCAAGCGTTAAAATTTGCAATGAGATTGCATACCTCCTATGACATAGTTGGATCCCGATACCCACTGCGAGTAAGAGTTACTCCTGGGAGAATTTTACACAGGACAATTAGCCGATCAAGTAGGTGTCTAGAAAGGTGTTAACGGGGTTATGCCTCTGGGAAGATGAAGTTTATTTTAATTAGGTCCGTGCGAAAGCACGGGGAACCTCCCTCAAGTACCAACACTGATCTGGCTGAAAGATTGACGAAATTGTAGGGTGTGATTAATCCCGGCTAATCTTACCTTTTAGAGTTTGAAGGAAGATTTGATAAAAACAGTGGGAGACATCCTGATTAGATAAGATAATAACCAATCTAATCTTGCAAGAGCATACGCTAAAGTGTTTTCCTTCTCTCTTTCTCCAGGTAGCGACTATGTCAGGACTTAATCAAGATAATAATATGGATGTATTGACTGAACCCGCTTATTATACTGAGCAGGGGATCGTTGGTCCCGTTCTTTCTTATAAGAGTTATATGACTGAGTAGGAAACAGGAGAATATATAGATTCTCATGCCGCCCAAACGAAGAACAAGCATGCTGATGCATCTTCTTCGGGTGTGTTAGTTATTGAGAACTGTTTCTCAGTTCACCCTACGTCCTGGGTATTAGATACCGGATCGGGATCCCACATATGTAAATTGTTATGTGGGCTACGTAAAGGTAGAGAACTAGGAAAGGGTGATCATTCCGTACAAGTAGGGAATGGTGCAAGTATTGTAGCCAAAGCAGTTGGCGAATATCACCTTATATTACCAAGTAGTAATACAATGATTCTAAACGAGTGCTATTATATACCGAACATGATGTGCAACATTATATCAGTTTCTTTATTAAGTAAAGAAGGATATAATTTTGTAGTACAGGATAATGTTATGAACATATTCCTGAATCAAAAGTTGATTGGATTAGGCTCATTACATAATGGCATATACGTTCTCAATCAAAATACAGTCCTTAATATACAAAACACACACAAGAGGAAAAGTTCAGAAATGAACGAATCCTTCTTATGGCATTATAGACTTGGTCATATCAATGTGACACGGCTAGCTAAGTTATATAAGGATGGGTATATGAATCCATTCGAATTATCATCTTATGATACTTGCCATTCATGTCTCAAAGGAAAAATGACCAAAACTACGTTTAGTGGACATGGAGAAAGAGTTACAGAACTCTTAGGACTGGTACATAGTGATGTATGCGGACCCATGTCTACACATGCCAGGAACGGTTCTTCCTACTTCATTACATTCACTAACGATCTCTCAAGATACGGACATGTGTTCCTGATGAAACACAAGTCTGAAGCTTTTGAGAAATTCAGAGAATATAAGCACGAAGTAGAGAACCAAACGGGCAAAAGTATTAAGATCCTTCGATCTGATCGAGGAGGAGAATACTTGAGCAATGAGTTTCTGGACTATCTAAAAGAGAATGGGATTCTCTCTCAGCTTACTCCTCCTTATACACCACAGCACAACGGTGTATCAGAGCGGAGGAATCGCACCCTATTAGATATGGTACGCTCTATGATGAGCACTGCTGAGTTTCCTATTTCCTTCTGGAGGTATGCGCTTGAGACAACAACATACATACCGAATAAAGTTCCTACCAAATCTGTGCTTACTACCCCATATGATATATGGGAAGGGAAGAGACCATATCTTAATTTTGTTAAGATATGGGGTTGCCCGGCCTATGTCAAAAGACAAAAACCGGAAAACTCGAGGCGAGGTCTGTTTTATGTAAGTTTATTGGATATCCCAAGCATTCGCGAGGGCATATTTTCTAACACAGTGAGGAACAAAGGGTGTTTGTTGCTCAACATGCCACCATTTTAGAAAAGGAATTTTTTGCAAAAGAGATTAGTGGCTCTGAAGTAGAACTGGAAGAGGTTCCAGCAGAACAAACTACAACAGAAAATTTGATGGAACCAAAGGATTCAGTAGTTCCCGACGAACCCCAGCCTCTCCGCCGATCTAGTAGGGTTTCTCATCAACCTGAGAGATACTACATTTTTCTCATTGATGGTGGGAGCGAGGATTGCATCATGGAAGATGATGACCCGACTAGTTTCGAGCAGGCCATCACTAGTGGTGACTCTGTGAAGTGGCTGGATGCAATGCGATCTGAGATGGAATCCATGCACACCAACAAAGTATAGACTTTGGAAGTTGCTCCTGAAGGGGTAAAACCCTTTGGGAGCAAATGGATCTTTAAGAAGAAAATTGGTGTAGATGGAAAAGTTGAGACTTTCAAAGCCAGACTTATTGCAAAGGGTTTTCGTCAACGACCAGGTGTGGATTATGACGAAACCTTTTCTCCAGTGGCTATGCTTAAGTCCATCCAGATCTTACTTGCCATTGCTGCATTCCATGACTACGAAATCTGGCAAATGGATGTTAAGACCGCCTTTCTAAATGGTGATTTAGAAGAGTGCGTGTACATGACTCAGCCAGAGGGCTTCGTAGATAGTGGGAGCAGCAGAAAGGTGTGCAAGCTGCTTTAATCCATCTATGGGTTAAAGCAAGCATCGCGGAGTTAGAACATCTGCTTTGATGTTGTAGTCAAAGAGTTTGACTTCATCAAAAACATAGATGAACCCTGTATCTATAAGAAGGTTGCAGAGAGTAAGGTTGTCACCCTCGTATTGTACGTCGATGACATACTCTTTATAGGAAATGATGTTCCTATGCTGCAATCAGTCAAGCTCTTCTTATCACAAAGATTCTCAATGAAAGATCTAGGTGATGCCTCATGCATACTGGGAATTATGATCTATAGAGATAGATCTAAACGGATACTGGGATCGTCCCAATCCAGGTACATTGACACCATACTAAAGAGGTTTAGTATGGAAGAATCCAAGAGTGGGAACCTACCCACGATCTCTGGACTCACTCTCTCCAAAGAGATGTCTTCCAAGACTGATTTGTAAAGAACTCGCATGCAAGGGATACCCTATGCTTCGGCAGTAGATTCTGTCATGTATGCGATGCTATGTACCGGACCCGGTGTAGCATACTCACTAAGTGTAGTGAGTCGGTATCAAGCAGATCCCGGAAAGAGTCACTGGATAGCTGTGAAGAACATTCTCAAGTACTTGAGAAGGACTAAAGAGATGTTCTTGGTGTATGGTAACGGAGAACTCTAGGTTGAGTCCTTTACCGATTCAAGCTTCCAAAGTGATAAGGACGACTCTAAGTCGCACTCGGGTTTTGTCTTTACCCTCAATGGAGGGGCGGTGTGTTGAAAGAGTTTCAAACAGGATACCGTTGCAGACTCGACGATAGAGGCTGAATACGTCGCTGCCAACGATGCTGCCAAAGAGGCTGTCTGAATAAAGAAGTTCATTAATGAACTTGGTGTGGTTCCATCCATTGACATCCAATACCTTTGTATTGCGATAACAATGGAGCTGTGGCTTTGGCCAAGGAACCCAGGTCCCATCAGAAGTCCAGACATATTCTGAGGCGGTATCACCTGATCAGGGAGATAGTTGATCGCCGAAAGATCGAGGTCACGAGAGTTGATACGAAGGACAACACTGCGGATCCACTTACGAAGGCCATTCCCCAGATACAGTTTGAGAGATTATTCGGGATGCTAGGTATGAGATACTACAACAGCTGGCCTTAGTGCAAGTAGGAGATTGTTAGTTATATATGCCCTAGAGGCCATTGTTGTACATATGATGTATATTATAATGGATGCTTGGATATATATAGAGAGGACTTTCTTGCTCGTCATGATAGTATGCTATTTGGTTTCACTTTATCTTAACATGTTGCCTTATATTAGTTTACTGTATTACTCTCACATGTTGATAAAGCCCTTAGGATATGTACTCGACTACTGGGATTATGATGAGATCATACTAGTGGGGCCACGGTAGTCGATGAGTACATCCTATAACTATTCCTAGTCAAGGGTGTGTCGAGATAGGGCATCGATACACCAGAGTAGACTAGCGTATACGCATCTTGACACATATGATGGGCGATGGATGATCCCATATCCATCGGTGTTTGACATCAAGGATGGTGTATGGGTGCTCAGTGGAGACTGGGTACTCTGGATGGACTCGCCGAGAACTCCCAGATAGTATTATACCTCACGTCAGATGGCAGTTCTCCGGTGACACTGGTACAGGTTAGTCTGTAGACCCGAGATCGTCATAGAGTCTTGTGTGATTCCCACTGTGCTTTGATTTCCACCTTACCACGTCCAAGTGGGCATGCAAAACAGTGGCTTTTGGGTACAGTCCCGAATCACATGGAGGCAATGAGTGATAGGAGGGGATTCTTCTCTCCCGGTATAGGGAGTTGATGTTGTGCTGTGTTTGATTGGCTATAACTGGAAGTCCCTGGCCAGGGAGAATATTTAGTACTACTGGTAAGTGTTATCATTAGGTTCTCGACCTGTTATGAGCCACACATCGACACGACTTATCGGTTACTGGAGTCTGACATATACCACCCCTAGACTAGATATGCGACATATCAGACAAAGAGACCGGACTGTACGGGAGTGTTACTGATTGGATTCAAAGGAGAATGTACAGGCTTGCCTGTTGATCTTCTGATCGCTCAATACCTGGGTGGCTGTTACGTTTAGCTGACCGCTTGCAGCTTGTGGGTGTTTGATATGATCATCACCTGCTACCGACGTATTGACGATTCTTTAGAGTCCTACACAGAGGTTTCTTGACTCAGGCAAAATGGAGTAGGGGCACATATGTGATATGTGCAGGTCCGAGGATAATACGATATGGGATACCGTATTATATTCTCGGGATATTTTGATATGAGCCGGGTCATCGGATCAAGTGTTGATTCGATGAATCGGTATATTATATATTAGTCGGTTATATTCGATATAGCCGGATTGTTGGATCAAGTGTTGATTTGATAATTTAATGTATAATTATATATGTGATATATTACATTACATTATTTAATATTGGCTCGCTTTATTGATTCATTTTCTCACCGGATAATACATTGATATATATGCGATATATGTTAATTGTATTATTTTTCTTTTGTTATAAATATATATTATATATGTGATATATAATATTGTAACATGATATGATTACTAATGCAACATGTTTAGTGGAGATTAAACAAGGTTAGGGTTTGATTTGGGTTAGTTCTTTCTTGATACTTCTAGATGGTTTTTCTTTGTTTCTAGCAAAAGATATTATGCTTGATATTTTGCTAGATATTTCTAACCCAACCCAAACCCTTCACCCTAGGTTAAATCTCTACATGGGTTAGCCTTGTCATCCTTGACTATGGTTGCATTTGTAATCATATTAACATTTCATTATTCATCACAAAAGGTATTATTCATTCATATTCTTCATCTTCTTCCTTGAGCTTTGAAAAGGCATTCTAGGTTTTCATTTTGTGATGAATTAGAGTGAGAATTTGATAATAAAAGAGAGTATAAATCCAACTTAATCATCCTCATCTAATTTAGCCAATTAGATTAGGGTGTTCACCTCATTAGTGAGAAAGAGCTTGAGTTAAAGGAACTTCGAGGTAGATCATCAGAGAAAAGGAAGACTACAAGAAAGCATGGATCATTCGGGTTGTGGAGCCTCTCTTGAGTCCGGGAGATCGTGGATCACGGCGAAGGGACTTCTATTCGGAGCTTATGAAGCGAAGGAGCAGACTGCAAAGGTTGTAATCCCTCACTCTTAGTTCTAAAGATGTTTACTTGCATGTTAAACCCTAATAATCTAGCAAAGATCCGGGATTTGGGTTGTTCGGCACGTCTAAATTTTGAATCGGGCATGGTTGATTCCTTATAGTCCCTTGTAAGAGTGCCTAGGAACCCTACAGGAATGGTTCCTCGTACTTTATTATATTCACCGATGATCTCTCAAGATACGGACATGTGTTCCTGATGAAACACAAATCTGAATGTTTTGAGAAATTCAAGAAATATAAGTACGAAGTTGAAAACCAGACGGGTAAAAGTATTAAAATCTTACGATCTGATCGGGGTGGAGAATACTTGAGCAGGGAATTCAGAGACTACTTAAAAGAGAATGGGTTTCTCTCTCAGCTTACTCATCCGTATACTCCATAACACAATGGATTTTCAGAGTGCAGGAATCGTACCCTATTAGATATGGTGCGCACTATGATGCGTAATGCTGAGTTGCCTATTGTAGTGTTCCTAGGCACTCTTGTGAGGGTTCATAAGGCATCAAACATGCCCGAATAAAATTTTAGACGTGCCGAACAACCCAAAGCCGGGATCTTTGCTAGATTATTAGGGTTTAACATGCAAGTAAACATCTTTACCACTAAGTGTGAGGGATTACAACCTTTGTAGTCCGCTCCTTCGCTTCATAAGCTTCGAGTAGAAGTCCCTTCGCCGCGATCCATGATCTCCCGGACTCAAGAGAAGCTCCACGACTCGAACGATCCATGCTAGCTTGTAGTGTTCCGCTTTCCGATGATCTACGTTGAAGTTGCAATAGCTCAAGCTCTCTCACTCTAATGAGGTGAACACCCTAATCTAATGGGCTAGATTAGATGAGGATGATGGAGTAGTATTTATGCTTTCTTTTTATATCATAATCTCACATGAAATCATCACAAAAGGAATTTCTAGTAAGCTTTCTCAAAGCTAAAGAGAGAAGAAGATGATGAATTAAAAGATAATCCTTTTGTGATGAATAGTAGTAAAGAATATATGATTGATCATCGAACCATGGTCAAGGATGATAAGGATAACCTTTGTAGAGAATAAACTAGAGCTAGGGTTTAGTTAGGTTAAACAATGAGTAATGGATATATATCAACCATAATATCTTAACCAAGACAAAAGGAATGCTTCTAGATGGTGCAAGAAGAAGCTAACCCTAATCAAACCCTAATCTCTTTTTATCATCAGTAAACATGTTTCATAATTAATCATATCATGTTACTTTAATATATATCACATATATATTATATTTGTAACAAAAGAAAAATAATACAATTAATATATATCGCATATATATCAATGTATTATTCGGTGAGAAAATGAAATAATAAAGAGAGCCAATATTAGATAATGTAATACAATATATCATATATATTATTATACATTAAATCATCGAATCATTATTTGATCCGACGATCCGGCTATATCGAATATAACCGACTAATATATCATGTATTGATTCATCGAATCAACACTTGATCCGATGACCCGATTCATATCTAAATATCGCGAGAATACAATACGGTATCTCATATCGTATTATCCTCGGTTCTGCACATATCACATATTTGCCTCTACTCCGTTTTGCCTGAGTCAAGAAACCTCTGTGTAGGACTCTAAAGAATCGTCAATACGCCGGTAGCAGGTGATGTCATATCAAACACCCACAAGCTGCAAGCGGTCAGCTAAACGTAACAGCCACCCAGGTATTGAGCGATCAGAAGATCAACAAGCCAGCCTGTACGTTCTCCTGTGAATCCAATCAGTAACACTCCCGTACAGTTCGGTCTGTTCGTCTGATATGTCGCATATCAAGTCTAAGGGTGGTATACGTCAGACCCCAGTAACCGATAAGTTGTGTCAATGTGAGGCTCATAACAGGTCGAGAAACTACTGGTAACACTTACCAGTATATCTCTATATCAGCCCTGGCCAGGGACCTCCAGTTATAGCCAATCGAACACAGCACAACATCAACTCCCTATACCGGGAGAGACGAATCCCCTCCTATCGCTCATTGCCTCCATGTTATTCGGGACTGTACCCAAAAGCCACCGTTTTGCATGCCCTCTTGGACGTGGTAAGGTGGAAATCAAAGCACAGTGGGAATCACACAAGCCTCTATAACGATCTCGGGTCTACAGACTACCCTGTACCAGTGTCACCGGAGAACTGCCATCTGACGTGTGGTATATCACCATCTGAGAGTTCTCGGCGAGTCCGTTTAGTGTACCCAGTCTCCACTGAGCACCCATACACCATCTCTGATGTCAAACACCGATGGATATAGGATCATCCATCGCCTATCATATGGGTCAAGATGCGTATTCGCTATTCTACTCTGGTGTATCGATGCCCTGTCTCGATATACCCTCGACTAGGAACAATTATAGGATGTACTCATCGACTACCATGGCCCCACTAGTATGATCTCATCATAGTCCTAGCAGTCGAGTACAGATCCTAAGGGCTTTATCAACATGTGAGAGAAAGACAATAAACTAATACAAGTCAACATGTTAAGATAAAGTGAAACCAAATATCATACTATCATGACGAGCAAGAAAGTCCTCTCTGTATATATCCAAGCATCCATCATAATATACATCATATGTACAACAATGGCCTCTAAGGCATATACATAACTAACAATCTCCCACTTGCACTAAGGCCAACTGCTGTAGTATCTCATACCTAGCATCCTGAATAATCTCTCAAACTGTATCTGGGGAATGGCTTTCGTGAGTGGATCCGCAGTGTTGTCCTTCGTATCTACTCTCCTAACCTCGATCTCCCGGCGATCAACTATCTCCCTGATCAGGTGATACCGCCTCAGAATATGTCTGGACTTCTGATGGGACCTGGGTTCCTTGGCCAAAGCCACAGCTCCATTGTTATCGCAATACAGAGGTATTGGATGTTCAATGGATGGAACCAGACCAAGTTCACTAATGAACTTCTTTATCCAGACAGCCTCTTTGGCAGCGATGTATTCAACCTCCATCGTCGAGTCTGCAACGGTATCCTGTTTGGAACTCTTCCAACATACCACCCCTCCATTGAGGGTAAAGACAAATCGCGAGTGCGACTTAGAGTCGTCCTTATCACTTTGGAAGCTGGAATCGGTAAAGGACTCCACACGGAGTTCTCCGTTACCATACACCAAGAACATGTCTCTAGTTCTTCATAAGTATTTGAGAATGTTCTTCACAGCTGTCCAGTGACTCTCTCCAGGATCTGCTTGATACCGACTCACCACACTTAGTGAGTATGCTACATCGGGTCTGGTACATAGCATCGCATACATAATAGAGCCTACTGCCGAAGCATAGGGTATCCCTTGCATGCGAGCTCTATCCAAATCAGTCTTGGGAGACATCTCTTTGGAGAGAGTGAGTCTAGAGATCGTGGGTTGGTTCCCACGCTTGGATTCTTCCATACTAAACCTCTTTAGTATGGTGTCAAAGTACCTGGATTGGGACAATCCCAGTATCCGTTTACATCTATCTTTATAGATCATGATTCCCAGTATGCAGGAGGTATCACCTAGATCTTTCATTGAGAATCTTTATGATAAGAAGAGCTTGACTGATTGCAGCATAGGAATATCATTTCCTATCAAGAGTATGTCATCCACGTACAATACGAGGAAGACAACCTTACTCTCTGCTACCTTTTTATAGATACAAGGTTCATCTATATTTTTGATGAAGTCAAACTCTTTGACAACAACATCAAAATAGATGTTCCAACTCCGCGATGCTTGCTTCAACCCATAAATAGATTTAAGCAGCTTGCACACCTTTCCGCTGCTCCCACTATCTACGAAGCCCTCTGGCTCAATCATGTACACGCACTCTTCTAAATCACCATTTAAAAAGGCGGTCTTAACATCCATTTGCCAAATTTCGTAGTCATGGTATGCATCAATGGCAAGTAAGATCCGGATGGACTTAAGCATAGCCACTAGAGAAAAAGTTTCTTCATAATCCACACCTGGTCGTTGACGAAAACCCTTTGCTACAAGTCTAGCTTTGAAAGTCTCAACTTTTCCATCTATACCAAATTTATTTTTAAAGATCCACTTGCTCCCAATGGGTTTTACCCCTTCAGGAGCATTTTCCAAAGTCCATACTTTGTTAGTGTACATGGATTCCATCTCAGATCGCATTGCATCCAGCCATTTCATAGAGTCACCACTCGTGATGGCCTGCTCGAAACTAGTTGGGTCATCATCTTCCATGATGCAATCCTTGCTTCCACCATCAGTGAGAAAACCGTAGTATCTCTCAGGTGGACGAGAAACCCTACTAGATCGGCGGAGAGGCTGAGGTTCGTCGGGTACTACTGAATCTTCTGGTTCCAACAAATCATCAGTTGTAGTTTATGGTGCTGGAACCACTTCCAGCTCTACCTCTTTGCCACTAATTTCTTTTGCAAGAAATTCCTTTTACAAAAAGGTGGCATGTTGAGCAACAAACACTTTTTGTTCCTCAGAGTGGTAGAAAAAATATCCTTGAGAATTCTTTGGATATCCCACAAATTTGCAAAGAACTGATCGTGCCTCGAGTTTGTCCGGATTTTGCCTTTTGACATAGGCCGAACAACCCCATATCTTAACTCGTTTAAAATATGGTCTCTTCCCACTCCATATCTCATATGGTGTGGTAGGTACAAATTTAGACGGAACTAGATTCAATATGTATATGGCTGTCTCAAGTGCATACCCCCAGAAGGAAATAGGTAACTCAGCTTCGCTCATCATAGAGCGCACCATATCTAATAGGGTGCGATTCCTCCGTTCCGATACACCGTTGTGCTGTGGTGTATAAGGTGGAGTAAGCTGAGAGAGAATTCCATTCTCTTTTAGATAATCTAGGAACTCATTGCTTCAGTATTCACCTTCTCGATCAGATCGAAGAATCTTAATACTTTTGCCCGTTTGGTTCTCTACTTCGTGCTTATATTCTCTGAATTTCTCAAAAGCTTCAGACTTGTGTTTCAACAGGAACACATGCCCGTATCTAGAGAGATCGTTAGTGAATGTAATAAAGTAAGAAGAACCGTTCCTAGCGTGTGTAGACATAGGACCGCATACATCGCTATGTACCAGTCCTAAGAGTTTCGTGACTCTTTCTCCGTGTCCACTAAATGGAGTTTTGGTCATTTTTCCTTTGAGACATGAATGGAAAGTATCATAAGATGATAATTCGAACGTATTCAAATATCCATTCTTATGTAACATAGCTAGCCGTGTCGCATTGATATGACCAAGTCTACAATGCCACAAGAAGGATTCGTTCATTTCTGAACTCTTTCTCTTGTGTGTGTTTTGTATATTGAGGACTGTATTTTGATTTAGAATGAATATGCCATTATGTAACGAGCCTGATGCAATCAACTTTTGATCTAGGAATATGTTCATAACATTATCCTGTACTACAAAATTATATCCTTCTTTACTTAATAAAGAAACTGATATAATGTTGCACCTCATGTTCGGTATATAATAGCACTCATTCAGAATCAGTGTATTACGACTTGGTAATACAAGGTGATATTCACCAACTGCTTTGGCTGCAATATTTGCCCCATTCCCTACTTGAACGGAACGATCACATTTTCCCAGTTCTCTACCTTTA
The DNA here is from genome assembly GCA_030015575.1 of Agapanthus africanus. NCBI lineage: Eukaryota > Viridiplantae > Streptophyta > Magnoliopsida > Asparagales > Amaryllidaceae > Agapanthus > Agapanthus africanus. Next base: position 209,448,325 of record JASDDO010000029.1, on the reverse strand, counting down.
CGTAGCCCATGTAACAATTTACATATGTGAGATCCTGATCCGGTATCTAATACCCAGGACGTAGGGTGAACTGAGAAACAGTTCTCAATGACTAATACATCTAAAGAAGATGCATCAACATGCATGTTCTTTTGGGCGGCTTGAGAATCCAGATATTCTCCTATTCCCTGTTCAGTCTTATAACTCTTATAAGAAAGAACGGGTCCAACGTTCCCCTGCTCATTATAATAAGCGGGTTCAGTCAATACATCCATATTATTATCTTGATTATGGCCTGACATGGTCGCTACCTTGAGAGAGAGAGAGAAGAAAACACTTTAGCGTATGCTCTTGCAAGATTAGATTGGTTATTATCTTATCTAATCAGGATGTCTCCCACTTTTTTATCAAATCTTCCTTCAAACCCTAAAATGTAAGATTAGCCGGGATTAATTACACCCTACAATTTCGTCAATCTTTCAGCCAGATCAGTGTCGGTACTTGAGGGAGGTTCCCCGTGCTTTCGCACGGACCTAATTAAAGTAAACCTCGTTTTCCCATAGGCGTAACCTCGTTAACACTTTTCTAGACACCTACTTGATCGGCTAATTGTCCTGTGTAAAACTCTCCCACGAGTAACTCTTACTCGCAGTGGGTATCGGGATCCAACTATCTCATAGGAGGTATGCAATCTCATTGCAAATTTCAACACTTGAAATTCCCGATAATATTTTGCCCCTAGCGATCTATGACCTTGAATAAGTCAACAAACCATAAATCGCAAGTCAAGTTCAACCCGTACATTTCCCGATTGAATTAAACCCACCTGTACGACCCTTGACTGAGTCAACAAGGCCGTGCGAATACCCTAATCCAATCACATCTCATGTTTTAGCAGATAAACACTATTTAGCTACCGTACACTACGCTTTGACTAAGTCAAAAAACATAGCACGAATACTAAATAATATCTATCTGAAATGACGGAGGGCTACGCAGGTTTTCCAGAAAACCTTGAGCGTAATGAACTTGATATCGTCGTAGAATCAAGTGAATTTTGAAAAGGAGTGTTTTTTAGGCTTTTCTAGTTTTGCTAAAGAGGTCACTCCCGGTGAAGGGATCTCGGCTCTTTCCTCATCGAATAAGGTGCAGGACATATCATATATATCTCTGTGCAAAGCAAAACTCTAAAACCAATCAAAAGACAAACCGAGTTTTGTAGCATCTGCCAGTTTCGCTAAAGAGGTCACTCCCGGTGAAGGGATCTCGGCTCTTTCTTTATCGAATAAGGTGCTGGGTATATCATATATACCGCTATGCAAAGCAAAACTGTAGCTACCCTTTTTTATTTATAAAGTTTTGATTCTACAACATCTTTTAGGTTTCTTTTCTTTTTATTAATCTCATTAATAAAATCCCATCAGCTTATGCTTCCTAAGCATCACAGAAGAAATGAAAGCAATAATATTTATATACCAGCATATATATAAATATAGTATAAGCATTCGTCTAAGGCAGTAATATGATCTCATCACAGAACATTGCAGCAGAAGAACATATATGAAATATTAGATATACTAGGACGTCCGTGTTTTCAATACGAGCCTGTATAAAACACGGATTCCACGGTCGTGACGAATAGCCAAACCCACATCCCAAGACCCCTGCGAGAGCGGCAAGTAATACTGCCAATTCTAGGGTTAGGAGACCCGGTCTCGACTCCTCGAGATGGCCTCCCACTGGACCCTAGAACCCGGTTACTTGTGCTCCCCTCCTTGGGTCTACCTAATGCGGAAAAGTAAATAATATACAATGGTGACATCAACCTCATCCCGGAAGTGCCCCAATAAAAGAATATTACATACAAATGAATTTTACATGAATGAAAATAAAAACCCTCATCTCACATAAAACCCCCGGCTATTCAGAACACGACGATCCAATATAACATATCACAGCAGCACATAATATCACATATCATCAACGTAAGTAAGTATGCATACACCGATCGTCGTAGATGTATAGCAACGAAGACCGGCAATACAACTACATACTACACTTACGGTCACAGAAAAGAAATTTTAAAACTACAATATTTGGAATCCACAATCACTTTAGACATCGTAAATCCGAAATATCACATACTTCGCATTTCATGCCTAACTATATGAATTCCACATATTGTATCACATTCCAGATAAATAGACAGTATTAAACTTTCCGAACAGATAATAAAATACCCAAAATTTCCTAAATTGCTCAACACTTGAGCGGATTTCAAATAATCCCAGAATATGTCACAGTACCGGTGATCCAGCCATAGAAGGGTCAAGCCAACGCCTTACATGTGGCACGCCGTACTGCCCCAAACCCTAAGGTTTAGAGGCAGTTCAAGACGGTCACATAATCGAGTTAAGCTTTGTTGTCTTCTAGAGGGTCCACCGTGTTACTTGTACAATTTTTCCGAAAGATTTAAACCTGATAAAAATTCAACAGTTGAAAGTTTTTCGTGCCGGGAAAAAATGAGTTAATGATATCCGTTTGAATATTTTAACAGTTTCTAAATATCCGGAAATAATAACGAATTTAAATTTTCCGATCGAATCAACGATTACAAAATAAATCCCAATATACTCAACACTTGAGTCAGTTTAAAAATACCCAGAAAATAGCAATTACAGAAAAAAGTATTATTGTGCAAAAATGATGGCATAATTCCTTTTTACTGCCGCGGATCCGCGGCCCAAGCGCTGTACGGCCGCGGTTCCGCGGCGGTTTGTAGGCATTATACTGTCGTTTTCCCCCAAAATTCTTATTTTTCCCTGCTGATTTTTTTAGGTATTTTTAATTCAGAAAAATCCCAGTTTTTAAAAATATCCAGGGAGGGGTTCATTTTCGTCGTATAGGGTTCGATCGGAGTTTTAAGTTCGTATACACGTCGCCTAATGCTCTAGCTAGGCTCTGATACCACTGTAGGGTTCCTAGGCACTCTTTTGAGGGTTCATAAGGCATCAAACATGCCCGAATAAAATTTTAGACGTGCCGAACAACCCAAAGCCGGGATCTTTGCTAGATTATTAGAGTTTAACATGCAAGTAAACATCTTTACCACTAAGTGTGAGGGATTACAATCTTTGTAGTCCACTCCTTCACTTCATAATCTCCGAGTAGAAGTCCCTTCGCCACGATCCATGATCTCCTGGACTCAAGAGAGGCTCCATGACTCGAACGATCCATGCTAGCTTATAGTGTTCCGCTTCTCCGATGATCTACGTCGAAGTTGCAATAGCTCAAGCTCTCTCACTCTAATGAGGTGAACACCCTAATCTAATGGGCTAGATTGGATGAGGATGATGGAGTAGTATTTATGCTTCTTTTTATATCATAATCTCACATGAAATCATCACAAAAGGAATTTCTAGTAAGCTTTCTCAAAGCTAAAGAGAGAAGAAGATGATGAATTAAAAGATAATCCTTTTGTGATGAATAGTAGTAAAGAATATATGATTGATCATCGAACCATGGTCAAGGATGATAAGGATAACCTTTATAGAGAATAAACTAGAGCTAGGGTTTAGTTAGGTTAAACAATGGGTCATGGATATATATCAACCATAATATCTTAACCAAGACAAAAGGAATGCTTCTAGATGGTGCAAGAAGAAGCTAACCCTAATCAAACCCTAATCTCTTTTTATCATCACTAAACATGTTTCATAATTAATCATATCATGTTACTGTAATATATATCACACATATATTATATTTGTAACAAAAGAAAAATAATACAATTAATATATATCGCATATATATCAATTTATTATTCGGTGAGAAAATGAAAAAATAAAGCGAGCCAATATTAGATAATGTAATACAATATATCATATATATTATTATACATTAAATTATCGAATCAACATTTGATCCGACGATCCGGCTATATCGAATATAACCGACTAATATATCATGTACCGATTCATCGAATCAACACTTGATCCGATGGCCCGGTTCATATCTAAATATCGCGAGAATACAATACGGTATCTCATATCGTATTATCCTCGGTTCTGTACATATCACATATGTGCCTCTACTCCGTTTTTCCTAAGCCAAGAAACCTCTGTGTAGGACTCTAAAGAATCGTCAATACGCCGGTAGCAGGTGATGATCATATCAAACACCCACAAGCTGCAAGCGGTCAGCTAAACATAACAGCCACCCAGGTATTGAGCGATCAGAAGATCAACAAGCTAGCCTGTACGTTCTCCTGTGAATCCAATCAGTAACACTCCCGTACAGTCCGGTCTGTTTGTCTGATATGTCGCATATCAAGTCTAGGGGTGGTATATGTCAGGCCCCAGTAACCGATAAGTCATGTCGATGTGAGGCTCATAACAGGTCGAGAAACTACTGGTAACACTTACCAGTATATCTCTATATTAGCCCTGGCCAGGGACTTCCAGTTATAGCCAATCGAACACAGCATAACATCAACTCCCTATACCGGGAGAGACGAATCCCCTCCTATCGCTCATTGCCTCCATGTGATTCGGGACTGTACCCAAAAGCCACCGTTTTGCACATCCTCTTGGACGTGATAAGGTGGAAATCAAAGCACAGTGGGAATCACACATGACTCTATAACGATCTCGGGTCTACAGACTACCCTGTACCAGTGTCACCGGAGAACTGCCATCTGACCTGTGGTATATCACCATCTGGGAGTTCTCGGCGAGTCCGTTCAGTGTACCCAGTCTCCACTGAGCTCCCGTACACCATCTTTGATGTCAAACACCAATGGATATGGGATCATCCATCGCCTATCATATGGGTCAAGATGCGTATACGCTAGTTTACTCTGGTGTATCGACGCCCTGTCTCGATATACCCAAGACTCTGGATATGGGATCATCCATCGCCCATCATACAGGGCATCTTGATGTCCATCTGCAAGATGCGTATACTTGGCATTGTTGAATACCATGACTATGAAATCTGGCAGATGGACGTCAAGACCACTTTTCTAAATGGTGATTTAGAAGAAAGCGTGTACATGACACAGCTAGAGGGCTTCGTAGACAATGGGAGCAGTGGAAGCGTGTGCAAGCTGCTTAAATCAATCTACGGATTAAAGCAGGCATCGCGGAGCTGGAGCATCTGTTTTGATGAAGCTACTAAAGTGTTTGACTTCATAAAAAACGTAGATGAACCTTGTATATACAAAAAGGTTGTAGAGAGTAAGGTTTTCTTTCTCGTATTGTACGTGGATGACATACTCTTGATAGGAAACGATGTTCCTATGCTACACTCGGTCAAGATCTTCTTATCACACAAGTTCTCCATGAAAAATCTAGGTGATGCCTCCTATATACTGGGGATAAAGATCTATAGAGATAGATTGTCACGACCCGAAGGTACGGAACGTGACTGGCACTTAATTTACGAAACGTCTCAAGGCGTACATAATCTAAGTAAGCCAAACCCAGAAATCTAAACCATTTAAAAAAAAGTGAAGGAAAACTTATTTAAAGAAAGTGATTTTAACCAAATAAGTCGCATTAAACATCTTAAAAACATCAAAATTTCCCGAAAATTTTGGCAGAGTCTCCTTTGTAAATACTGGCCCCCAAATGGGTACAACACATGAAAATACATATAAATAATGAATAACGCATCCTCAAGCGGGAGCTAGCTCTTCGCCAATGGCGGAATCACAACCACATGCAATATGTATATCAAAAGTGCACAATAAGCATCTGAAAGAAAGAAATAAGAAAATGCCACGTCGGCTCAACTGAGCATCGACACCAAACACCACAAATACAAATCTCACGAGTCTCACCGTCTAGTAGAATATACAAGGGTAGATGGAGTATACTAGATAAAAAATATTAATACAAGATGGAACAAAATATCCTCGCAACCCACCTGCGAGCAAGCCGCAAGTCAAGCAAAAGAAGCTAAATGAAGAAGTACGGCCGGCGCTACTATGCTGATGGGTCAGACCTGCAAAATACAGTGGCACAACGGGGGTGAGTTTCCAACTCGTGAGTAGTAAGTAACATCTAATAAGGCTATCGTAAGTATGCACGCAAATGCGTCACAGCCTACATATACTAATATGATACGATGTGCTAGCATGAATGCAACATGAATGCATAATCAAACACGATACCTGAACACGTCTGGTATGAGAAAATCTTTATTTTTATCTTAGAAAAACCTTTGTTCAATAAGCTGAAGCATCACCAATGAAATCAACAGAAAATCCGTGTCAAGCATCGAAACAATATATACATATCCCAATATCTCAATGTCTCAACATCTCAATATCTCAAAGTCTCAATATCTTAATATCTCGGGCTCCGTTAGTCCTGATCGGCCCATATCATCAAATCTCACGACCATGTCGGTATCCTCCGGATATCCACTATGTCAGACATCACCGGTAGGTAGTCCGCCCCTGCCAGGCTCATCTTCATATCCATAAAAACACTCTCACCTCGGGGTACCGTACCGGGTCCACTATGTACCCGAGACGATTCATTCTCCTCCTCGAATCGAGTCTCGACAACCAACAAAAATCAGGAAAACTCATGGTGGACGACATATACATCATATCACGAGGAAACCACAACTTACATTTTTAAAAGGATAATAAGTTTATAAAATTCTTGCGGTTTTCACCAAAATCCAGAAATCTCACAAGTACTGAAATCCTCAAGAAGAATCACAATATTTAAACATGTCGGCGATGATGAATGCCTATGGTATCAATAATATGAAATACGATGTGTGACTTGAAAACTATGCATGAACGATGATGCAATGAGGTATATACATATGACTAGCAATCCTACGTATCCATCCTGATGAAATGAATATAAAAGTATAGGTTTACAAATCATATATGGTGCAATTGTTTTGGATTCTGATTTAAGCAAGTTCTATAGTGTTCGTGGCATAGCAATTACCAAGGCGTGTGTGTTCGCATGAATAGTGCCCGTGCAGCATGAACCAATGATAATGGTGCAAGTGTCCTATGAGATAATATCACACACATATATATATTTAAGATAGTGCGATGCAATGAGATTAATAACTAGGAAACTACGCATATAAAATGCAAGTACTACAAGTAATTCTAAACCATCGGGCGCCTCGCGCCATCCAGATGATCCCCTCATAGATGTGTACATCTGCTTACCGGGACGTCTCGGCTAATATGATCTGATCTCAGCCTTGCCTTTTCCGTGCCACATCCGACACCTCTATACTCGATCCTACAAGCGCACACAAGTCAAAAAGAAGATAGATATATAAATAGTCACGGACACAAACGATACAAATCAACCACGCGCACTAACTAGACGCGCACGCACTTGGTGCACAAAACGCGCCCGCGACAATTCCACAAACCACAACTAGGGTCGCTATACGTGGCCACTACCAAGCCTAGAACCCAAACGCGCATTCACAACACACTAAATACATTAGGAAATAGGTTGTATACCATCAAAATCTCAACTTAATTAAAATCGATTTATTCCAAAAACCCAGTAAGCATCAATTTACCATTTTAGTTCAAATCTTGATGTTTTAACAAAACTGATGGCAACAATAATCACTTAATAACTTAATTAAGCCACACAAAGTCTAACTAAATTTTAATCTCACCTAATTACACTAATCATAAAAATTAGTTTGCAAGAATATATAATTAGGACAAATTAAATGTAACAATTAGCAATTTAGCAACTAGATTAGGTTTTGCATGCCTTAAGATATTAAACTACACCTTGCAACCATGATCATGTGATAAAAACCTTAACTCTACTTCAAACCCTTCTCTTTACAATTTCTAACTTGAAATTAAAACCCTATTAATACCTAAATAAATTTGATTTAAAGTAATTAACCAACAATAAAACTATAGGTTTAGGATTTATACCTTACAACTTAGAGATCTAACATACAAACTTAGCCTCCCAAAATGGTCTCTTGCCCCAAGATTCAAGCTAGCTTTGGCCAAGGAAAATTGGGTGGAGATTAAACTATGAATTAATGAGGTTTTGTGTGGATTTTTGAGTGAATTTTGAGGATTTTTGGAGTGGAAATGAGATGAAGAAATGGGGGAGGTAGGGCTGCAGTTTGGCTCGGCCAGATCTGGGAGGGGGGAGAGAGTGAGGTGTGTGAGTGTCTAGAAATTTCCAAGTCAAGAAAACCTCATACCACAAGTATTTAAACCCATATTTCTTTGTTTACTATTTTCTTTTAATTTTCTTTTCTATTTAAACTTTTCTTTAAATTTCAAGAACCATCTTGACAATTCTTTTCATTTCAAAAACAACATGTTACATTTTGGTTTAATGTGTCATGGTGCACCAAACTTGTATTAACCCATTCTCATTTGTAATTATCACTAATTAAATGTATAAGTGAAAGCTTGAAATAATATTTAAAATAATTAATTAAGAAAAATATTTAAGTAAACTAGAAATTTATAAGTAACCAATTAAATACCAAATACTAGTAATTATATAGCTAGAATAGGTATATTTAAGTATATGTTGAAAAATAATTATAATTAAATTTTACGGAAAACATAAGTTATATTACCGATTATCGGACAATTAACTTAAACGATTTTTAAAACGTTACATAGATCTAAGAGGATGTTGGGATTGTCCCAATACAGGTACATTGACACCATACTAAAAAGGTTTAGTATGGAAGATTCTGTAACAGCCCTAACTTTCGGTACAATTTTTTTTCAAAATACAAAAAGGGACACCTAAGCCTGAACACGAGTTATAAGTTTGATTTGCTTTTGAACAGCAAGAAAGAGCTTGTAGCTCATTGGTAAAGCCTTGCACTGCTGTTACAAAGCACCAGAGTTCAAATCCCATTAGCCACATTATCATTTTACTTTAAATTCTTTTAATCTTTTTAGAAGCCCAAGAGTCTACACGTGTAATATACGTAAACTGAAGAGATACAGCCTAATTAAACATGTGCACTAGGGTAGACCAAACAATAGGGACACGTGGCCAAAGAACAAAGCCCACCCGTCGGAATTTGGCCGGCGAAACCCATGGAAAAACCGGCACCATTGGGTAGACCGTTCCGAATGCTCCCAAACTTTGCCCCCTGCACCCTTTCAGCTACCCCACTAACCCCACATTGCTTGTTTACTTTGAATATTTCCAGAGAGCAATAAAATGACCATTTAATCCAATTTTAGTGCATATTTCAATGCATTCTTTAAACACCCTAAACCCTAATTTTCTCTATAAATACCACCGTCATTTCACCCCTCCTCACTCACAATTCCCTGCCAAAACTATCAAGAAATTTCCAAGTTCCTATAGTGTGCAAGTGGAGTTAACGAAGGGCGAAGCTCCGACGAAATTCCGGCGACGACCCAAGGAGTTTCCGGCGACAAAACGACCCACCGGCGCTTCCCTTCTCTTCCTCTTTCTCCCCTCTACCTTATAAGCCAGTAAGTCCCCCTTCTCTCTCTCGTTTACTATTCTCAAATTTTTCATTCTCAAAACGTGTCGGAAGCGGAGTTACCCGGCTTCCGATTCTCTTTTCTTTTAAAAATACAACTTTTCTTAATAACAAACCTACAAATTTTGATATCTCATTTAGTAATCATTAACAAAGACAATGGAACAAGTTTGAGATCAAAATAATAACCGTAGCATGTTCTATTTCACTTTTACATTAAAATACCTTCATGTTTCATTTCGACATGCTTATACCTTTTAACCGTATTACCTTAGAAAAACTCACGAGGTAATGACCTACCTCATCACAACATACATCTCTAACATAGAACGATTATATTCGGGAACATAGATTTGGGAAAATACGACTTTACAGTAAAATACCTTAAACTTATAAAACCATTTTCTTTAAAAAGATGTATTAAAACATTTCCATGCAATTACACGCCTCTACAACCCATTCTGGGGACCCCGTTTCGGGATGGTGCGGGTTATCTCACATCCTCGGGCTTAGTAGAGTGATATGCAGATCTCCGAAAGGTGCATTCGATATCGATGGATTTTTGGTACATTTTTTCTTTAGAAAAATGAGATTTCTACAAAATAAATAAATTATTTTAATTAAATATCTATATATTTATTATCAAAATACCTATTTTTAATTATATAAATATTCCAAGTTTTCCAAATCAAAGGAGTCGCTATTACATAAAAATACCATCCAAGTACAACACAAGTACAACATTTCAAGAAAATACCATATACTATGGAAACTAGGTTCTATTTACTAGAAATTGGACAATTATAAAATACACGTCTATGAAAACTCTAAAGACGATAATTAAATGCTTGAGGTGTATTTTGAAATTATGCCAAAACTAGTTTTACATAAACCCCCCTCAAGTTATACTAAATTATAATAATGACCCTAGTAAACATAGGTTTAAGCGGGACCAGTCTCTTGAGCCTCAGAGAGCCAGAGATATGGGTTCTTGCCTATTTAAGGTAGATAACCTAACAAACAGTGTTATCAATACGGTAATTGTCTTGGAAAAAGACACAAATCCTGCCGTCCATGTGCAGTAGTTACCGATAACATCAAAACCTAATTCAGGACTTCAATTTCTTTTCTAATTGTCTGACTCAGACTGAGTCTAAATATAATCAATCTGACTTGAATGTGATTCAAGTATAAAACCACAATTCAATATGAATCCATATACTCAATCTATTCAATCTATACAACTTGACCGAACCGAACCATGAATATACTACATTTACATGTTCATCCATTATATCCGTTCCATTTACTGATATCATGGTTTTGGCAAGTCATCCATCTATATAACAAGACAATACAATACAACCAGTACTATTAATACAATCAATACAATAAGACACTATGGGGTTTATAAGGGGTAAACTGGTACGGAACTTGTTAAAGGTGGCACGAGGTGGTCACTTAAGACGTAATTACATCCATGCCGTTGTTCCGTGGTATTATTGATGGAGCCTTGTACTACAGGATACCAGAGACTCCGGTGTAAGTGGGACTCCTCTCGTATACAATGGCATTTTCTGTTCCAAGCTACAAACAACTGCACTAACATTATAATAAAACATTATAAAACTATACTCTCTCTCTGTTTATTCTACTTCTCCCTCATCTTTAGGACTTACCGAGCGATTGTTCGCTGATGACATTCCTATTTCTCTTCTTCTTTGGAATGTTGTCAGGAGGACCCGATACTGAGGAGTACGAGACCGGTCAGGAGCATTTGGAGCAGGCCCCTGAGCAGTACACCGAAGACCCAGAGCTGTAGCCACTTGTACTTATTCCATTTTCATTTCTGTTATGCCACTGTTTAGGCATTTCTTTCATTCCATGTATTTACTTTTCATTGTATTGTAAAAAGAATGTTAATAAATAAAGTTGATGTTCATTTATATCTTGTCTCTTGTGTGTTTTACTTATATTGCTTAGATACGCTTAGCGTGTTTACTTCTGAGTAAATACGTAGCGGGCCCGTCGCGTCATCTGCCCATACACTGGGAAGCGGGGTGTGGCAGATTCTAAGCGTGGTAATTTACCCGCTTGCTCAGGAATCACTCTCTTCAAAGAAATGTCTCCCAAGACTGATTTGGAGAGGGCTTGCATGCAAGGGATACCCTATGCTTCAGCAGTCGGGTCAATCTTGTATGCGATGTTATGTACCAGATCAGATGTAGCTTACTCACTAGGTGTAGTGAGTAGGTACCAATCAGATCCTGGGGAGAAACACTGGAAAGTTGTGAAGAACATTCTTAAGTACTTGAGAAGGACTAAAGAAATGTTCTTGGTGTATGGTAACGGTGAACTCCAGGTGGGGTCCTTTACCGATTTGAGTTTCCAGAGTGATAAGGACGACAGTAAGTCGGTCTCGGGTTTTGTCTTCACCCTCAATAGAGGGGCGGTATGTTGGAAGAGTTCCAAGAAAGATACCATACCAGACTCGACGATGGAGGATGATTACATCGCTGCCAACGATGCTGCCAAAAAGGATGAAGAAGTTCATTACTGAACTTGGTGTGGTTCCAACCATTGAGTATCCAATACTTTTGTATTGTTATAAGACTGGAGCTGTGGCTTTGGCCAAGGAACCCCGATCCCATCAGCGATCCAGACATATTCTTAGGCAGTATCACCTGATCAGGGAGATAATAGATCGCTGGGAGATCGAGGTCAAGAGAGTTGACATGAAGGATAACACAGCGGATCCACTCACGAAGGTCCTCCCCCAGATGCAATTTGAGAGACTTTTTGGGATGTTGGGTATGAGATACTGCAACAACTGGCCTTAGTGCAAGTGGGAGATTGTTAAGAATATTTATGCCCTAGGGGCCATTAATGTATGATATAATGGATGCTTGGACATATATATAGAGGACTTTTTTGCTCGACATGATAGTATGATATATGGTTGCCTTTATCTTAACATGTTCACTGGTATTATTATACTCTCTCATATACATGTTGATAAAACCCTTAGGATGCTAGCTTGACTACCAGGACTATGATGCGGATCATACTACTGGGACCTGGGTAGTCCACAAGCACATCCTTCAGTTGTTCCTAGTCGAGTGAATATCGAGACAGGGTATCGATATTCCAGAGTAGACTAGTGTGTACGTTTCTTGACCATGTATGGGGCGATGGTTGATCCTATATCTATTGGTGTTTGACATCAAAGATTGTACACAGGTGCTTATTAGAGAATGAGTACACCAAATAGGACTCGCCGAGAACTCCTAGATGGTACTATACCTATCGTCAGATAACAGTTCTCTAGTGACACCGGTACATGTTAGTTTGTAGACCCGAGATCGTCATAGAGTCTTGTGTGGTTCCTACTGTGCTTTGATTTCCTCTTTACCACGGCTCAAAGGAGGCGTGCAAACAGGTGGATTTTGGGTACAGTCCCGAGTCATATGGAGGCTATGAGCGATAGGAGGGGTTTCGTCTCTCCCGGTATAGGGAGTTGATATTGCACTATGCTCGATTGGCTATAACAGGAAGTCCCTGGCCAGGGCTGTTGATGAGATTTACTGGTAAGAGTTATCAGTAGTTTCTCATACCATTATAGTCCTCACATCGGCATGACTTATCAAGTTATTGGGGTCTGACGATTTCACCCCCAGACTCGATATGCGACATATCAGACGAAGAGACCGGACTGTATAGTGTTACTTATAGGCTTCATGGGAGTTTAGACAAGCTTTCTTATTGATCTTCTATTCGCTCAATACCTGGGTAGCCGTTACGTCCAGCTAGTACCACTGATGCTTGTGGGTGACTGATCTGATCATCACCTACTGCTGGCGTATTGACGAGTCTTTAGAGTCCCACACAGAGGTTTCCTAGTTCAAGCGAAACGAAGTAGGGCACATATGATAATATGTGTAGGGGCTGATTAAATACGAGTATATGATACTGTATTCTAATATGCCGGTTATTTGATATCGGTTAGGTTATATGTGATATAACCGGATTATTGAATAAAGTGTTGATTTGATAATGTGATATACAGATAAATGATATTAGTCGGTTATATGTGATATAATCGGATTATTAGATCAAGTGTTGATTTAATAATTTGATATATATTTATATTTGATATAATTATATGTTAACTAATATTATTTCTCACTAATTTTCTTAATATATATATTAATATATATATATTTGATGTATGTGTGTGTGTGTGTATTATATGAAGCACGGTTGATTTTCGTTCAGTCGAAAATACTGCACTTTCAACAAGACAATTTCCTTAATCTTTCTAATCATTTAAAAGTTTTTGGTATAAATATAGCACATATTAGCAATTCGTCTGCAAAATATCAAATAACATGTGTTATATATTATAACCGGCATTATGAAGGAAATTGTGTGTAAATATTTCACACTTATATTCTGTATCTCTCACATTCTTTACTGAGATTATGTGCAGAAAACTACCTCAAGACAGATATCAGAATCGCAAATTCGCCGATAAAACACAACAAGTCAAAGAAATAGAATCTGGCAGAGATTCAGAAAAGATAATAAGATTCCAGATATCACCTGAAAACCCAAAAGTCAACATAAGAACACCCCAGAAATTCCATACAGTGAACGCACCAAACGGCCGCGGAACTGCGGCCGATTCAGCCCGATCCACCGCGGATCTATGGCCGAGTTGGGGGCGCGGGCGACGAGATCTCTCCAGAAGCTTCCTTGTAACCTCCTAGCTTCCTCAAGATGCCTCATAACCTCCTAGCTTCTTCGAGAAGGCTCTGCATAACAACCAAGCTTATGAAGGAAGCTTGATTTGAGGTCTATAAAAGAGGATCTAAGCTTTAATTTTGGGGGTTGATCAGTTGACAATTCATTACACAATTCAAATCAAGTTGAGTGACACAACTTGAGATCCAAATCCAATTCCAAATCCAAATCAATAATCAATTGAGAGTATTATCAAGAGACAACTTCAAAGATCCTTTGTCACGACGCCAATCGTCATCAAGAGCAAGTGATCCGCGATTGATCTACGTCTCATGGCGATCGAGACACGCAAAAATTGATCGAGAGCTAGTCTTGTAACCTCGTATTGAGAGATGTAAATTTGAAGAAGATTTAATAAAGGTGATCAATTGTTATTTCTTGCTTTCTTTAAATTCTCGTATTATGAAATTCTTCATTCTTGATTCTTTTATTTTCATGATGCGTGAGTGAAATCTCCGCTTGTAAAGGATTCAAGAGAATCGGTAGATCAAATGATGATGAAATCCTAAAACTAGTCTTAAGTCTTATGAGAATTATGAACTTTAGGAAAAAGAATCATCAATGACCTAATTTGGAGCGAGATCACCATTCTTGATAATTTCGTTGCAAATTAGGGATTAAACGATCGATAATTCTCTTTGCTAAAGGCTAAATTTGAATGATGATCAATGAAAAGATAAGGGATAGTGAAGGAGAAACCTTAGTTTCTTCAAAAGATCCCTAATCTTCATTCATCTCCATCGTTCTAGCTATAATTCATCAATAGATAAGATAAGTAATTTTTAGTATTCATCATTGCTACGATTTCCTATCGAATCCTATAAGCTATTCTTCATTTTCTTGATAATTCAAATTGATATTAGACACTTTCTTGATTTCTAATTCTTGAACATTTTTCTTGATTTTCTTGAAATGACAATTCAATTAAATCTTGAATTTTCTTTTATCTTTTCTTTCAATTCATCTGAAACAAGATTGAATAAATACACGAATCTCAGTGGACGATCCGTTCTCATTAACGAGCTACATCG
The DNA here is from genome assembly GCA_030015575.1 of Agapanthus africanus. NCBI lineage: Eukaryota > Viridiplantae > Streptophyta > Magnoliopsida > Asparagales > Amaryllidaceae > Agapanthus > Agapanthus africanus. The sequence goes on along the minus strand of JASDDO010000029.1, from coordinate 209,432,999 downwards.
ACACTGTTATTGATTACGGTTATAAATTCTTTGATTGTGATTATACTCTTACATTTCATATCACACGATCAAAATCTATCAATCAAATGGCTCTGTTGTAGGGGATGCGTGCAATTTTGTTCGTTCTTGTTATTTGAGTTGAAAAATTATATTATTCCATCAAATTTTAATTCAAGAATCGCTTCGTATGCTTAACGTTTTGTGTTTGAATCTTGCGAGAGAATCTGGAATCATTGTACTAAGGAGATCAAGATTCAGAGACTTGCTGAAGAATCCAGAGGAGCACAGAAAGCTTCAGAGAAAATTTCGAAACCTAATTCTGTCATTCCACCGCGGAACCGCGGCGGTTTGCAAGTTTTTGCGGCGGTTCTGCCGCCGTTTAGGTGGTTCATTGCTTAAGATTTCTGTGGTATAATCTCTGCTCTCTCCTCTCCTCTCTGATCTTATCCAAAAACAAATTTCCTGTAGGATTCTTTGCAAAATTCGCAGCGCCGCTAAAAAAATCTTGTTGCATTTCTTGAAATTGGTTGTTTGTGCATATTTTAATACGGAAATTAAGGGGCAAAGACCAAATTCAGATTATGTAGGGATTTCATTACCCTTCCTAAGCCCCAAAAATCACAAAACTACCATCCACATCACCATCATTAACTAAAAAATATCTAGACAAGACTCTAAGAACCGTCGCGCTCAATTAGGACATAAGAAGGTCGTGGGTAATCTATTGCTTATCCACATTTCTTTTGTATTGTCTAAGGCGTGTGGTTACTTAATTAGGCCCGCTAGCGGAGAACCTCCCACTTACCTGACACTTACCTGGCCAAAGAAGAGATAATAAGGCAGTAGAGGATTTATCCTGTGATTTGTCTTCTGGAAGTCTAGGAGCGGTCTAGTGACTTGACCTAGGTGAACATTAGATCTAGGGTTGCTTATGCATTTTTTTGTGTGATTTTTCAAAATCCGTCTTTTTCAAAACCAAACACCAAACCAACTTTTCTTTAATTATCACAAACGCTACCACTTGTACTAAACCCTTTAGTGCATGCTCGGCTGGACACGGGATTCTAGCGTCTGTCTTGCCCGCGTTCCTCTTATCGACTCCGAAGTCGGTATTTCTTCATTTTCTTTTCCCCACCACCCACCACTACCGAGATGGACGGATATCCATCAAATTTCTTTAACACCACTCTGCCACTGCCCGTAGGTGCACAGAACCCTCTACGCATTTCTCTCCAAGAGAGATGCTACCCTACACGTGGTCCCCTTCCCACCCGTCTTTCTATTCCACTAACCAATGGGGACAATTTCAAAATTAAAGCTCAATTCATCAAACTGTTGCCCAAATTTCACGGTCTTGAATCTGAAGGCACATACGTTTTTATTTCCAAATTCGAAAACGTATGCGCTATGATTGGCACGTCACAACTGTCTGTGGATGCTGTGCGTTTACGTCTTCTCCCATTCACTTTGTGCGATTTAGCCGAGAAGTGGCTTTATAACACAACCACACACTCTATTGCCAAATGGGATGAATTTGTTGCAGCATTCCTTAAGAAATTTTATCCCAATCATAAGACCAGCCGTGTTCGGAACGAAATCTTCCAATTTACCCAACTTTCCAATGAACCATTTTGGAAATGATTTGAACGGTTCAAGGATCTTCTTATCTAATGTCCTCATCAAGGAATTCCTAGATGGGATCTGTGTCGAATTATCTATTAGGGTATTGATCTCATGACAAAACAGATGCTTAAAACCATGTGTCAATGTCAATTCCTGTCTAAAGTTGATGGTGAAGCTTGGAAATACCTTGAAGATCTTGCCCAAAACACTTTACAATGGGAAAGTGTTAGTCACCAATCGTCTAGGGAAGGTATCAATCGGCTCGATGTTTCCGTCGCAATGAAAGCCAAAATGGCCGCAATACAAAGGAAACTCGACGCTATAGAAAAAAGAATCTCTTCAGCCTCCCTAAACCAATACACACTTCCCAAAATCGTGTGTAGTTGCTATTCTAACCCATCACATTTGATAGAAGAATGTCCTTTGAATTCTCCGTTTCAAGATCAAGAACACATTAATGCTTCTTTTCAGCAACAACTTAGAAACGATCCTTCTTCTTCCACATATAATCAAGGTTGGAGGAATCACCCTAATTTTGCTTGGAACCAACACCACACTCAAAATACGGTTCCAAACAAAAATAACTTTCAAAGGGTCCCTCCACAACAACAGCAACCATCACATCTGAGTCAACACCCTTTTCAATCGCAACATTTACAAAACCCGGCCAACAACTTTGATCCTTTTTCTGTCGGTATCGATAACCCCTCTGCACTCGACATGTTCATTGCAAATTCTATGCGAACGAATGATATTTTAACATCTTCAATCCAAACGTTGGTACAAAATACTGCCTCCCACGGTGATAGTATAAAATCGATAGAAGCACAAATTGCACAACTGACTGCAGCAATGAGTGCTAGAGAGAAAGGGAAACTTCCGGCTCAACCCCTACTTAATCTTGGCTACTCATATCATGCGAGTGCTATCACCATGTTGAGATCTGGAAGAGTGCTGAATAATCATGTTGGTGAACAGATTGAGACTGATAATGAAACGATTATTGATACCCCGTCTTCCACTTCTCGAACCCTCCGCCTACCTCCTCGAGTCAACCAAAGACGATCCCCGCTCTAATTCTGAGATCGATTCCACCCCCACAAACTTCTCCATAAATGTTGGACCCAACACTTATTGATAAAGCTTCATTTCCAGATAGGTTGAGGCCTAACAAACATAACACATAAATGGAGAAGATTGTGGAAATGTTTAAGCAAGTTAACATAAATATCCCTCTCCTAGATGCTATACAACAAGTTCCGGCTTATGCGAAAATTCTCAAGGACTTGTGCACTAGGAATAGGAAGACTCAAGTGCCGAAAAAAGGTGTTCATGTCGAGTAATGTAAACACAGCTTTTACCCAACAATTACCTAAGAAACGTAAGGACCCTAGCTGTCCTACAATCTCTATTTCTATTGGGGGTAAAAATATCAATCGTGCTTTACTTGATTTAGGCTCTAGTGTGAACTTGCTTCCATATTCTGTCTATGAGCAATTAGGTATCGGAGAGTTAAAGCCCACGCACACAACTCTCCAGATGGCCGATAGATCTATCACTAAACCTAGGGGTGAGCTTGAGGATGTGTTGATAACAGTTGGGGAATTTATATTCCCTGTGGAATTTATTGTTCTAGATACACAACCTGTAGCAAACCCACGGAACCAAATTCCGGTGATTCTCGGTCGACCCTTTTTGGCTACTTCCATTGCTGTAATCAACTGTCGTAACGGTTCTATGACCCTATCCTTCGGGAATAGGGCAATTGAGTTTAACAATTACAAGTTGGGAAGTCAACCCTCCGAACCTTATGCTCGAGTATGTTCTGTCGAATTAATGGATATCGACAGCAGCGAATTTGAACAGCTTCACGATAATGATCTAGACTCTTTTCATATGTTGTTGTTTGACCCAGATATGTATCATTCACATACGGACCCTTCTTTCGAGTTGTCCGGGTCAACATCTAACGCTTATTATGAACCTGTTATGGAGTCTGAGTATCATCCCGTTCTTTCAAATGAGAATATTCTTTTGGATATCGATGGAAGCTTCGAAGAAATGTTCGCTGATGAGCTCGCATTTTTAGCAAAACTGGGTGTTGAGATGAATCAACTCCAAAACAAAAAAATTGAACCTCCACCCTTTCTTCTTGACAATCTCGAGAATGCGAGTAATTCATCGTCATCATTGTATCGTCTCTTCAAATCGAGAAGCAAATCCATTCCATCACACCACTTATCTCTTCCCCACTTCTTCCTGGCTCTATACAACATGTTCTTCCACCAACCGGTTCGTTACACTGATAAAATCTTCGAATGGTTAGTGTTGACTTTTGGTCTTTGTAAGGCTTTGCATTGACCAATTACATTACCCCCCTCTTATGATCTTAAAATGCTTAATATTGTTTAACTCAAGTTTGGGGGAGGTATATTTTTGGCTCTTGAAAATAAAAGTTTTCCTAAAAAATGATGAGCCAAAAATAAGTTTGGGGGAGGATTTTCACTTTCATTTATTCTTCCCCCCATGAATAACTTTTCCTCCAAAGCTTACAGGTTTTTGAGATTTAACAGATGACAACAGTGAGAACACTACTGTAAACAAGTTTGGGAGGGGGGGTTGTGCTTATTTACGCATCACTTTGCATCATATTTTGCATAAGCACAACATTTTCAAAAAATTTCAAATTTTTTTTATAATAAAAGATTAGAAAGTGAAAAATTACATTTAAAAGATTGGAAAAATTTAAGAAAACCAAGAAATTTAGATGTTTTCTTAAACGAAACTAGTAATAAGTAGTTATGAGCCATTGTCCCAAGGGTTAGTAAGATGAAAGAAGTCACTAATCTGAGGATAAAAATAAGTCTGAAAAATCGTTCTTATTTTGGAAGCCAAACATTTGAATGTTGATACCCTACTATACACACTTACACACGTCTTGAAACTTGGGATAGTAGAGGATACCTTTAAATGCTCTTGTCTAAAAGCCAAAGTATGAAGAAAATAAATGAAGAATAAAAATATAAAATGGTGAAGAAAAATGAACACTGGTTTTGTACTCACCAAGGCAGCATAAAAAAAATATAGCGAGGGTGCTTCATTACCTAGTGCCTTAGACCAACTGGTTTGGGAGTCACTGCTAAGCCTTAGGTGTTGCAAGACGAGGAAATTCCTACTTACGCCTAATATGTGAGCACATGTAGTAATCGGTCGGTTAGTACCTCAAGAAGTATTAACGGTCGCATGAAAAATGTGTGAGCAATTCCATCTAAAATATTCACCGACTAAAAAGTACTAAGGTAGATGGACAAGAGTATGATAGCTTGAATTGAATTCTCCGAGTGTAGGGATGTCTTTTACATACACGTAGGGGTATACAATCAATGTTTGGAAGAAAGGTAGGAATGAAGAATAAATACGATATTTTATTGAGAGAAGATGTGATTTCTAATATCTTTTCATGACTATTAAGATATGGCTCATCACAACTGAAAAACTAGTGTAGTTGGAAACTCTGATTTTCAAAGTCTTTCTTTTATAATTCCTATCTTTATATGTAACTTTCATAGTCTTCCTTTTATTATAGGATTTTGTAGGTGCAATCCGCAGAAAACCGTCAGGAGACAACACTCCTCCTACTAGAGACAGCTAGAGGTTTAAAGGCTTGTTGCACGTGCTCAGTGCAATCGTGTTGCCTACGAAAGTGTGCTAGTTTGTTTTTCTTTTTCTTTATTTTCTCCTTCACCTGAATAAAAGAAGTTTGCTCGAGACGATCAAAATTATGTTTGGGGGAATTTGTTCAGTCGAAAATACTGCACTTTCAACACGAAAATTTCCTTAATCTTTCTAATCATTTAAAGGTGTTTGGTATAAATATAGCACATATTAGCAATTCGTTTGCAAAATATCAAATAACATGTGTTATACATTATAACCGGCATTATGAAGGAAATTGTGTGTAAATATTTCACGCTTATATTCTGTATCTCTGACATTCTTTACTGATATTATGTGCAGAAAACTACCTGAAGACAGATATCGGAATCACAAATTCGTCGATAAAACACAGCAAGTCAAAGAAATAGAATTTGGCAGAGATTCAGAAAAGATAATAAGATTCCAGATATCACCTGAAAACCCAAAAGTCAACATAAGAACACCCAAGAAATTTCATACAGTGACTGCACCAAACAGACGCTGAATCGCGGCCGATTCAGCCCGATCCGCCGCGGATCCGCGGCCGAGTTGGGGGCACGGGCGACGAGATCTCTCCAGAAGCTTCCTTGTAACCTCCTAGCTTCGTGAAGACGCCTCATAACCTTCTAGCTTCTTCGAAAAGGCTCAACATAACAACCAAGCTTATGAAGGAAGCTTGATTTGAGATCTATAAAAGGGGATCTAAGCATTAATTTTGGGGGTTGATCAATTGACAATTCATTACACAATTCAAATCAAGTTGAGTGACACAACTTGAGATCCAAATCCAATTCCAAATCCAAATCAAGAATTAATTGAGAGTATTATCAAGCGACAACTTCGAAGATCCTTTATCGCAACACCGATCGTCATCAAGAGCAAGTGATCCGTGATCGATCCACGTCTCACGGCGATCGAGCCCCGCAAAAAGCGACGACAAATTCTCTTTTCAAATGAGCGATCGAGAGCTATTCTTGTAACCTCGTATTGAGATATGTAAATTTGAAGAAGATTTAATAAAGGTGATCAATTATTATTTCTCGCTTTCTTTAAATTCTCGTATTATGAAATTCTTCATTCTTGATTCTTTTATTTTCATGATGCGTGAGTGAAATCTCCGCTTGTAAAGGATTTGAGAGAATCGGTAGATCAAATGATGATGAAATCCTAAAACTAGTCTTAAGTCTTATGAGAATTATGAACTTTAGGAAAACGAATCATCAATGACCAAATTTGGAGCGAGATCACCATTCTTGATAATTTCGTTGCAAATTAGGGATTAAACGATTGATAATTCTCTTTGCTAAAGGGTAGATTTGAATGATGATCAATGAAAAGACAAGGGATAGTGAAGGGAAAACCCTAGTTTCTTCAAAAGACCCCTAATCTTCATTCATCACCATCGTTCTAGCAATAATTCATCAATAGATAAGAAAAATAATTTTTAGTATTCATTATTGCTACGATTTCCTATCGAATCTTACAAACTATTCTACATTTTCTTGATAATTTAAATTGATATTGGACACTTTCTTGATTTCTAATTCTTGAACATTTTTCTTGATTTTCTTGAAATAACAACTCAATTAAATCTTGAATTACTTTCTTGAATTTTCTTTTCTTTCAATTCATCTGAAACAAGATTGAATAAATACACGAATATCAGTGGACGATCCGTTCTCATTAACGAGCTATATCGACACCGTTATTGATTGCTGTTATAAATTCTTTGATTGTTATTATACTCTTACATTTCATATCACACGATCAAAATCTATCAATCAATTTTCTATTTTATGAAAATAGAAAATGAGGTGGAAAATGGGGAGGCTTTTGAGGGATGGGCAAAGCATGGTGACCAAAAGAGTTTTTTAGTTACCGCAATCAAGACGGTGTCGCTTTGCAGCTAGCCGGTTGAGCACGGGTCGTCCGCAGGGAGATGGTAGTATGCCCGTTCTTGTCTTAGATGAGTCAATAAAGAATGTGTATGTGTAGGTCCAAATGTATCCTAAGTGTTCGTATTTATGTTCAAGTAAGCTTGTTAAGATTAAGGTTGGTTAGTAGAGTTAGGATTAGTTTTGTGCTTATCTTTTGCCTTTCTTAAAACGATGTTGACATAATCGAAAGTAGCGGGGATTAGGAGGACATAGGAATGGGATTTGCGAGTTTAAGCGAGCTTTCTAACGCTAAATCCATTCCTAGTGCCCCTTATCCGTCCGCTAAATACGCTTATTCCAACCCTCGGCCAAACACCCGCAACCATATATCAAATTAAGTCACAACTACATGTTACGTTGTAGTGCACTTAAAGGAATTCTCGACTTAGGTCGCGGCTATATGTCACGTACAGCGCGCCTAAGTGAGAGGGTTGCGTTTGTTTGATCGGGGTTCGTTTTAAGATGTTTGCCGAAGAGAAGCACAAGGGGTTTTTCCGTCCCTCATACCACCAATCTTAACCTTAACAAGTGTGGAATTATTCACACATTATAAAAGAAAATAAAAACGAAACAAGAAGCGAAAGGAAAATACGGTTTTACAAGCTAACTCTTGGGTCCTCACCTAAGCAAGGAACTCCTTCGAATATCATCGCTTGGAAATAAAACGGACAAGAAGAAATGAAAAGAGAAAAACAAAGAAATAACAACAACTACTTTAACAACAATAATAAAATTACACTTAGGAATTAAAATACATTGAAAGAATTAAAATATACAAGTTACAAAAATAACAAACCCTCATCTTCATTTCATCATCCACTCAAGCTCTCACTTACACTTTAATGGAGAATACATGAAGAAGAAGAAGAAAGCTAACCTAAACTAAATCCTAACAAAAAGAAGCATCCTTGGCTTGGCAGAAAACTGGGCTATTTATAGGCTAAGTGCTGAAACCCTAGGGTAATATTCTGAACCCAAATGAAATGACCAAACTACCCCAAAATTCCGAGTTGACACTGAGTCAACTCGGCCGCGGATCCGCCGCCGAATCGCCATTTTGGCCGCGGTTCCGTGGCGCCTTGGTGGAATTGGAATGTCGTTTTTTCTGGGGTTTCTTATGTTGCTTTCTTGAGTTGTTCTACATGTTCCAAATTGCAAATTGCATCCATAATTTCTTCAGATCAGCAGCAGTCCAAAATGGCTTCAAAAATAATTCTTTTGACCTCATCTCCCTCGAGCTCCGCGCACCCATTGATTCTTGTGCTGCCCCTCTCATGCTCTGTGCTTGTCCGAGACACGAACGCCCACTGTGATTTGTCTTGTCTCTAGAACTGATAAGCGGCACTGGATGGATATGGATGATCGGAACCCGGCTTTTATCTGTCGGCAACAGATGTTCTGGATTTTAGCGTAACTGTGGATATTTTGTATGATTTGCGTTATTTTGGACTAGGAATCTGTAACCTGTAAATATATAGCAAACACGGATCAAAAGCACCAGCCTGCCTATAAACAAACGAGCAGAAGAATGGGCGGCATTAAATGCAATATTCTGGTATGAACAAATACCCCCAAACTTAACTTTTGCTCGTCTCGAGCAAAACTAATTATTCACAAAAAGTCCTAACCTCACTTTCGCAGGGAACGTCCTAACCTCACTTTCGCAGGGAACGTGATTGCACTTAGCTCATGCAACAAGTTGTTAAACCTCTAGGTGTTCCTAGTAGGATGAGTGTTGTCTCTTGAGGGTTTTCAACGGATACTACCCACAAAATCCCGTCAAGCTAGTTTCATAAGTTAACGTCGATTCTACTCCTACAGTTTAGCATCTAAGTTAGAAACTCTATCATCCTAAGTTATAAATATTCAACCCTTATGTTTCACGTCTCTAATTTATTCAATCTCATATCCTATACATTTTACAGTTTAAAAAGATCTCGGTCTCTCCTGAGTTTTCCTTCTAAAGTGCGGTCTCCAATCAGGGATTTTTATCATCTTTATAGAAAACATAAGTCTTATTCTTTATTTCTATCTTTCCTCCAAACATCGATTGTATACCCCTACGTGTGTGTATTATTTCACCCCTACACTTGAGAATTCAATTCAAGCTATAGTATCCTTTCCCTAATACCTAATACTACTTCTTTTCATTAAATGATGGACGGTGTTGCTCACACACCTTTCATGCGACTATTAATGATTCTTGAGGCACTAACAGCCAATTACTGAATGTGTGGGCTTAAAGCGTAAATAGCAGTTTCCAGGTCTTGACTTTATTTATTTATTTTTCTTTTCTTTATTTATTTTCAAGACCGGATATATTTTTCAATGATGCTCTTTGATGTTTAGCTTTAAATACCATTTTTTTCTTTCATACTAGGCTTTCAGGCAAGAGTATTTCTAGGTATCCTCTACTATCCCAAGTTTCAAGGTGCGTGTATATGCAGTTTGTAGGGTATATACTTTCTAAGTTTGGACTCATGAATAGAAACCATTTTTCAGACTTATCCTTCAGTAAAGCTTCAATACTTTCCCTTCATCTCGACTTAACTCAAGAACTGAACTCAAGATTATCTACTGATCAGTCGAAAATAATGTATTTTTAACACGTCAATTTCCCTAAATTTTGCATTCATCTAGAGGTATTCGGTTTGCATATTTCACATATTAGCAAAACAATAGTAAAAAACCTTATTACCTGTGTTGTACTCTAAAACCGGCATTTTTAGGGAAATTGACTATTTATCATGGCATCGCATCATTCTTGTAGCGCAACACTTGTTTCGAAGTCTGTGAAGGAAATCCCAGAAACCGACCCAAATTTTCAAAAGTGCTGATCAAAATTACACCAAGTCTATGTCTGGTGATATGGCAGTAAACAATAATGTGTAAAACTATTCCAGAAATTTATTCAAGGCCAATGGGCGCTTCCCGCCGCGGATCCGCGGCATGATGACATCAACAGAGAAGCAGATTTTCCCCATGTGCTTATTTCTAACGGCAAAGCTTCCAGAACTCTCCAGAAACTCCACGTGGCTTCATTTAGAAGGCTCGGCCTAACATCCTAGTTCTAGAAGCCTCCCTCCAACTAACTTCTTCTAGAAGCCTTCTTATAACAACCTTCTTCTAGAAAGCTCTCTCCAACAAGCTTCTTCTAGAAGCCTCCTTGTAACAACCTCATTCTAGAATATTCCCTCCAACAAACTTCTTCTAGAAGATTCTTTCTAACAACCTCATTTTGGAGGGAAAATTCAAATGAGGTGGTTCATTTTGGAGGGAAAATTCAAATGAGGTGGTTCATTTTGGAGGGAAAAGTTGTTCATTTTGGAGGGAAATTTGAAATTTGAATTCTAGATCTAGGGTTATGAAAGCTTATAAAAGGGAGCCTAGATCTAAGGTTAAGGTTTGTTCACTAGTTCATTAGTTCCTCATTCATCTCTTCCTCCTCCACCCATAAGTTGAGTGACACAACTTGTGCCTCAAAAATCCAAAATCCAAAACCAAATTCAAGACCCCGAGTACCATTCAAGCGAGAAGCCTTCAACCTTTTAGGAGCGGAGCCGATCTTCAATCGAGCAAGTGATCCAAACCGATCCGCGACTCAAGGAGACGAGCGAAGCCAAATCGACGATCGATTTCACTCCTCTTGTAGTTCTTGAGCGATTTGTAACGGAATTGTTGATAAATAAAAGGTGAAATTCTTTAATCTTGCTTTCTTTAAATTCTTGCATCATGATTCGATCTCAATTTGTGATTGTGGTTCTTGTTGTGATGTTTGAGTAAAACTCCGCTCGTAAAGGAGTCAAGACGATCAATAGAATAATGATGTAACAAATCTTAAAACGATTCTTAAGTCCTACGAGTTTTGTAAACCCTAGCAAATTGAAGAATCGACGACTAGTTTCGTTGTGATGATTTCTTGATTATGATCGCTCGAAATTAGGGATCCACGATTGATTCTTGAATTTACTAGAGGCTAGAATGTGAATGATATCGACGAAGGAACAAGGGATAAATGATGAAACCCTAGTTTCACAAGAAATCCCTAATTCTCGTTGATCATCATCGATCTAGTATCAATTCATCGATGGATAAGAATACGTAATCGCTAGATTTCATCACATCTATAGATCCGATCGATTCCTACGAGCCTCACTTCGATTGTTGATATTTGGTTTGGAAATCATCACATCTCAATTCTTGATTTTAATGTTTTCTTGTTATTAGATCTAGATTTTTCTAATTCTTGAACTTCAATTTACAAATCATGAATTGTTGTTTGTTTTCTTTCCTTTAAAAGTTTTAACTCATCTAAATCGAAACACGAACGATTACGCTTTCCCTATGGACGATCCGCACTTACTAATGCGCTACATTCGACACCGTTATTGATTGCGGTCAAAATATTTTTGGTTGTGATTTCTATATAATTTTCCAACATACACAATCCGAAATCGAATCAATCAAATGGCGCCGTTGCCGGGGATAGTGCGCTAATTGTTCGTATTTTGAAATTTGAGTTGAAAAGTTTATTTCATCTATATTTTTAGATCTAAATTTGCACAAACCCTAAACGTGTTGTTGTGATTTATTGCGAGGAAATCTGGAATTTGTGGAGCTGTGGAAAAAAATTTCAGAGCATTCCAGAGAGCTGTGTAAATGAACAGGAGCCTGTTGTGAAATTTTTATGCAGTGAAGAGGATAAACCGTGGTGGATCCATGCCATTAGGCGACTCCCGCGGCGGAACCGCGGCGCTACAGTAGCTATACAGTAAAAAAATTCTCAGGTGACTCCTATGCTTTCTTATCTCCTCCTAAATCTGCTCAAATTAACAATTTGCTGCAGGTTTCTTTGCAAAATTCGCAGTGTCGCAAAAGAAAAATAAATTGTGCGTGTTTTGATTTTTTTGGTTGTTTGCATATTAATATGGAAATTATGGGGCACGGCCAAATCCAGATTAGGTAGGCAGTTCATTACCCTTCCTAAGCCCCGAAAATCACAAAATTGCATCCGCATTACCCTCATTAACTAAAAAATATCTAGAGATGACTCTAAGGACCGTCGCGCTCACTTAGGACAAGAGAAGGCCGTGGGTAATTCATTGCTTATCCGCGTTTCTTTTGTGGTGTCTAAGAAAAGTGTGTCGAAGGCTAGTGGTTACTTAATTAGGCCCACTACTTACGTAGTGGAGAACCTCCCACTTACCTGGCACTTACCTGGCCATAGGAGAGACAAAGAGGCAGTGGAGGATTTATCCTGCGACTTGTCTTTTGGCAGTTAGGAGCGGTCTAGAGCTTTGACCTAGGTGACCACTAGATTTTAGGGTTGCTTGTTGCATTTGTTGTGATCGCATCATTTTTTCAAAAAAAAATCCGTATATTTTTCAAAACAAACACCAATCACATTCATTCATTCCCCAAATTATAAGTCACGCTGCCACTTGTACTAACCCTTTTTAGTGCAAGATAGGCTGGACACGGGATTCTAGTTCCCGTTTAGTCCGCGTTCCCGATCGACCCAAAAGTCGGTATTTCTACATTTACCTCTTATTTACCCACCACCACACCCACATCGATGGACGATTCTCCATCGAACTTCTTTACCACTACTCTGCCGCCGTCCGTTGGTGCGCAGAATCCACCCCGCATCTCTCTCAAAGAGAGGTGCTATCCTACACGAGGTCCTCTTTTGACCTGTCTCTCCATTCCACCAGCCAACGGGCAAAATTTTGAAATTAAACCCCAATACATCAACCTTCAACCAAAATTTCACGGTCTCGAGTCTGAAGACGCATATGCCTTTATCACCAAATTTGAAAATGTATGCGCAATGATGGGTACCTCACAGCTTTCTATGGATGCTATGCGTCTACGTCTTCTCCTATTTACCTTGTGCGATATAGCTGAGAAGTGGTTGTATAACACAACCGCACATTCCATTTCAAACTGGGAAGAATTCGTCAAAGCATTCCTTAATAAATTCTACCCACATCATAAAACAGCTCGAGTCCGTAGCGAAATAAATCAATTCACCCAGCTTCCAAATGAACCATTTTCAAAATGTCTTGAACGCTTCAAGGATCTGTAAGTCCAATGTCCACATCACGGAATCCCTAGATGGAAACTGTGCAGAATCATTTATGAGGGCATTAATCCTAACGCAAGACAGACCCTTGAATCCATGTGTCAAGGCAACTTCATGACTAAAGTTGATGGGGAAGCCTGGAAATTCCTAGAAGATTTCACTGAAAAATCTTTACAGTGGGAGGATGTGAGTCAATCGTCTAGGGATGGCAATGATATTTCCATAGGAGTTAGAGCTGAAATTTCAGCTTTACACAAGAAATTCGACAATATGGAAAACAAATTTTTAGCTGCCGCCCTAAATCAAATGTCACTCTCCAAAACTGTATGTAGATGTTGTTCTGATCTTTCTCATTTGACGGAAGAATGTCCACGAAATTCTCCGTTTCAAGGTCATGAGCATACCAATGCCGCATTTCAAAGTCCTAGAAACGATCCATTTTCTTCCATATATAATCAGGGCTAGAGGAATCACCCTAACTTTTCTTGGAACCAATCACAATCTCAAGACACGGTTCCAACCCAAAACAATTTCCAAAGGGCCCCTCCACCACAACAGCAACTACCACTTCAATTGAGTCAGCACCCCTTCCAATCACAAAACTTCCAAAATCCGGCTAACACTTTTGCACCACATGAAAACTCTTTGCAATTGACCGGTACAGATAATACCTCTGCACTAGCACAAACCTTGGATACTTTCATGAAACAATCCATCCAAGGGACGGCGAGTTTGCAATCTTCCGTCGAGAATGTGATGAAGATCATTGTCTCTCAAAATGAGAATATCAAATCGATGGAAGCACAAATTGCATAACTAAAAGCCGAAATGAGTGCAAGAGAGAAAGGGAAACTTCCAGCTCAACCTTTATCCAATCCTGGCTATTCACTTCATGTGAGTGCAATCACGTTGAGATCTGGAAGAGTGCTTGGCAATCACGTTGGGGAAGAGTTTGATGATACTGAAAAATCTATCGATGATACCCCGGCTGAGACCTTTCCTTCCACTTCTACTTCTAATTCTAACCCCAGTTCTTCTACCCTACCATTTTCTTCCACCTTACCATTTTCTTCCGAGCCTATTCTCCATTTCCCACACGGCTCGACACCTCAGCCCATCTCTTCTAGTCCACCGAAAATGATCCTCACTCCTATTCTTAGATCATTTCCACCCATACGATCTTCTCCAGTGTTAGACCCCGACCTTATTGCCCAAGCTCCTTACCCGAATCGGTTAAGGGGAAACAGACCAAGTCCACAAATGGAGAAGATCACGGAAATCTTGAAACAGGTTAACATCAACATCCCTCTTCTAGATGCAATCCAACAAGTCCCCGCTTATGCGAAAACTCTTAAGGACTTGTGCACTAGAAAGAGGAAGACTCAAGTGCCCAAGAAGATGTTCATGGCAAAAACAGTAAACACGGCCTTCCCCCAACAATTACCGAGGAAACATAAGGATCTTGGATATCCTACCATTTCCATTTCTATCGGGGAGAAACACATCAACCGTGCTCTACTAGACCTTGGCGCAAGTGTTAACCTTCTTTCTTTCTCAGTCTATGAGCAGTTAGGGATCGGAGAGTTGAAACCAGCCCATTGCACTCTTCAGATGGCTGACCGATCAATCACCAAACATAGGGGTGAACTGGAGGATGTGTTAATAAAAATTGGGGAATTTGTATTCCCTGTGGATTTTATTGGACTTGATACACGGCCTGTAGCGAACCCACGGAATCAAATTCCGGTGATTCTTGGTCGCCCCCTTTGGCCACTTCCAACGCTATAATCAACTGTCGTAATTGTTCTATGACCCTATCCTTCGGGAATAGGTCAATTGAGCTGAACATTTACAAGTTGGGAAGTGTACCCTACGAACCTACTGCTCAGGTCTATTCTGTCGACTTAATGGATGTCGACAGCAACGAATTTGATGATCCTCATGATACTGATCTAGAGTCATTTCATATGTTGTTGTTTGACCCAAGTATGTATCATACACATACGGACTCTTTCACCGAGTTGTCTGGGTTAACAACTAACACTGATTATGAAATGCTTTTAGAGTCTGAAGATCACCCCGCACTTTGTGATGACATTATTCTTCGGGGTATTGATGGAACTTTTGAGGAGATCTTCGTTGATGAACTCGCATTTTTGAATGACACGGGTGTTGAGATGAATCATCTCCCAAACAATAAAATTGAACCTCCACCCCTTCCTCTGAACTGTAAAAAGAATGTGAGTAATCCATCACATTCACTGCATCGTCTCTCCAAAATGAGACGCAACCACATTCTATTCCACCACTTACCCTTTCTCCACTTCTTCTTCCACCAACCAGAGCACTGCATTGATAAAAATTTTGAATGGTTGGTGTTAACCTTCGATCTTTACAAAGCTTCGACCAATGTTTTTTGACCCCCTCATGTGATTTTCAAAAGATTAACATTGCATAACTCAAGTTTGGGGGGGCAATTTTTTTTTCTGGCTCTTGAAAAGGAATTTTTACAAAATGATGAGCCAAGAATAAGTTTGGGGGAGGTTATTCACTTAAATATTTTGCCCCCACTAATAAATTCCTCCCAAGCTTACAGGTTTTTCGAGATTTAGCAGAAGGCAACAGTGAGGACACTGTTGAAAACAAGTTTGGGGGAGGTTTGTGCTTATTTTCGCATCATTTGCATCATACTTTGCATAAGCACAAAACATTTCTTTAAAAAACCTATAAAAATTTTAAAAAATTTCAAAACCCATAAAAAATTTCAAATTTTCAAAATATAAAAATATTTATTATTTTAAATTTTTTGTACATAAATAAGATAATAAAAGTTTAGATAGTAAAAAATTACATCCAAAAGATTAGAAAAATTTAAGAAAACCAAGAAAATTAGAAGTTTTCTTATACGAACTAGTAATAAGTAGTTATGAGCCGTTGTCCCAAGGGTTAGTAAGATGAAGAAAGTCACTAATCTGCGGATAAAAATAAGTCTGAAAAATAGTTCCTATTCTGGAAGCCAAACATTTTGAACGTTGATACCCTACTATTTGCACTTACACACGTCTTGAAACTCGGGATAGTAGAGGATACCTTGAAATGCTCTTGTCTAAAAGCCGATGTATGAAGGAAATAAAAAAAATAAAGAAAATATAAAATGGTGAGAAAAATGAACACTAGTTTTGTTATCGCCAAGGCAACAATAAAAAAATATAGCGAGGGTGCCTCTTCACCTAGTGCCCTAAGGCCAACTGGTTTGGGAGTCACTGCTAAGCCTTAGGTGGTGCAAGACGAGGAAAAACACCAAATAATCAAGCACATGAGTAATCGGTCGGTTAGTACCTCAAGAAGTATTAACGGTCGCATGAAAGTGTGTGAGCAAATTCATCTAAATATTCATTAATTAAAAAGTACTGAGGCAGATGGGCAAGAGTATGACAGCTTGAATTGAATTCTCCGGGTTTAGGGATGTCTTTTACACACACGTAGGGTTATATGATCGATGTTTGGAAGAAAGATAGGAATGAAGAATAAAGACGATGTTTTATTGAGGGATGACGTGATTTCTGACATCTTTTCATGACTATTAAGATAGGGCTCATGACAACCGAAAAGCTAGCTTAGTTGGAAACCCTAATTTTCAAAGCTTTTCTTTTACAATTCTTATCTTTAAATGTAATATTCATGATCTTTCTTTTATTATTGGATTTTATGGATGCAATCCGCTGAAAACCCTCAGGAGACAACACTCCTCCTACTAGGGACACCTAGAGGTTTAAAGGCTTGTTGCACGTGCTCAGTGCAATCGTGTTGCCTACGAAAGTGTGCTAGTTAGTTTTTCTCTTTCTTTATTTTCTCCTTCTCCTTTTAATAAAACAGTTCGCTGGAGACGACCGAAAATAAGTTTGGGGGAATTTGATCAGTCGAAAATAATGTATTTATAACACGTCAATTTCCCTATCTTTTGCATTCATCTAGAGGTGTTCGGTTTGCATATTTCACATATTAGCAAAACAATAGTAAAATACCGAATTACCTGTGTTGTACTCTAAAACCGGCATTTTTAGGGAAATTGACTGTTTATCATGGCATCGCATCATTCTTGTAGCGCAACACTTGTTTCGAAGTCTGTGCAGGAAATTCCAGAAACCGAGCCAAATTGTTAAAAGTGCTGATCAAAATTACATCAAGTCTAAGTCTGGTGATCTGGCAGTAAACAATAAGGTGTAAAACTATTCCAGAAATTTATTCAAGTCCAATGGGCGCTTCCCGCCGCGGATCCGCGGCATGATGACGTCAGTAGAGAAGCAGATTTTCCCCATGTGCTTATTTCTAACGGTAAAGCTTCCAGAACTCTCCAGAAACTCCACGTGGCTTCATCTAGATGGCTCGGCCTAAAAACCTAGTTCTAGAAGCCTCCCACCAACTAACTTCTTCTAGAAGCCTCCTTATAACAACCTTCTTCTAGAAAGCTCTCTCCAACAACCTTCTTCTAGAAGCCTCCTTGTAACAACCTCATTCTAGAATATTCCCTCCAACAAATTTCTTCTAGAAGATTCTTTCTAACAACCTCATTTTGGAGGGAAAATTCAAATGAGGTGGTTCATTTTGGATGGAAAATTCAAAGGAGGTGGTTCATTTTGGAGGAAAAATTCAAATGAGGTGGTTCATTTTGGAGAGAAAAGTTGTTTATTTTGGAGCGAAATTTGAAATTTGAATTCTAGATCTAGGGTTATGAAAGCTTATAAAAGGGAGCCTAGATCTAAGATTATGGGTTGTTCACTAGTTCATTAGTTCCTTATTCATCTCTTCCACCTCCACCCACAAGTTGAGTGACACAACTTGTGACTCAAAAATCCAAAATCCAAAGCCAAATTCAAGATCCCGGGTACCATTCAAGCGAGAAGCCTTCAACCTTTTAGGAGCGAAGCCGATCTTCAATCGAGCAAGTGATCCAAGCCGATCCGTGACTCAAGGAGACGAGCGAAGCCAAATCTACGATCGAGTTCACTCCTCTTGTAGTTCTTGAGCGATTTGTAACGGAATTGTTGATAAATAAAAGGTGAAATTCTTTAATCTTGCTTTCTTTAAATTCTTGCATCATGATTCGATCTCAATTTGTGATTGTGGTTCTTGTTGTGATGTTTGAGTAAAACTCCGCTCGTAAAGGAGTCGAGACGATCAATAGAATGATGATGTAACAAATCTTAAAACGATTCTTAAGTCCTACGAGTTTTGTAAACCCTAGCAAATTGAAGAATCGACGACTGGTTTCGTTGCGATGCTTTCTTGATTGTGATCGCTCGAAATTAGGGATCCACGATTGATTCTTGAATTTACTAGAGGCTAGAATGTGAATGATATCGACGAAGGAACAAGGGATAAATGATGAAACCCTAGTTTCACAAGAAATCCCTAATTCTCGTTGATCATCATCGATCTAGTATCAATTTATCGATGGATAAGAATACGTAATCGCTAGATTTCATCACATCTATAGATCCGATCGATTCCTACGAGCCTCACTTCGATTGTTGATATTTGGTTTGGAAATCATCACATCTCAATTCTTGATTTTAATGTTTTCTTGTTATTAGATCTAGATTTTTCTTATTCTTGAACTTCAATTTACAAATCATGAATTGTTGTTTGTTTTCTTTCCTTTAAAGTTTTAACTCATCTAAATCGAAACACGCACGATTACACTTTCCCTGTGGACGATTCGCACTTACTAACGTGCTACATTCGACACCGTTATTCATTGCGGTCAAAATATTTTTGGTTGTGATTTCTATACAATTTTCCAACATACACAATCCGAAATCGAAATCAATCACCTATTTCTCAAAAAAAAACTGCAAAGACGTATATTTACCATGGTTAAACAGAAGGAGGGTTATTTTTAGGGTTTTCAATTTTTAAGCCTAGGATTTAGTTATTTCTAACGTATCAACTAAATTTTTGGAATAAAAATCTAAGTTACCCTACTAGCTAACTTGACGACAAAGTTTTTATATTTTTGGAAAAATTTTCGACTTTTATGGGTTTTTAAATAAGTATGCAAATGCAAAATATACATATGAATGCGAAAGAAAGAAAGCTTACCGAGCACACCCCTGAACTTAAACTTGACAGTGCTCTCACTGTCAGGCTACACCAAGAGGGTCAAAATTTTCGGCGCTACCCAGTTTTTTTAATTTTTTTTTATACAAAACAAAAAGCAAACCAAAAATATATATAGACAAAAAGATCCCCGAGACTTATGTGAAACAGTGTTTCCACTGTTTAAGCGTTAAAGTTCAGGATTAGGGGGAAAAGAGAACAATATCAATCTATACAAGGCCTTACACAGGACAAAAGTGAGCACCAGCCATTCAAAAATTCTATCGCTATAAGGCAGTGGCTGGTGAAAGAATATGGTGAGGAAAGAAATGGAGAATACGCGAGACCGTATGAAGATAGAAGTGGTATACAGTCCCGGTATATGAGGAGAAGAATGGCAGAAGGGAGAAAGAAATGGAGTATGAACTTGAAGGTGGAAATGGAGTGAATAAATTAGTACAATTTATGATGACCGATGTGTAAAAAATGATTGTACTAATGTATCAACCCATCGAGAAATGGGGTCAAGTCCCTCAAGATTCGTAAAAAACCATGGGTAAGCCGAACTTGGTAAACCAGACATATGAAATGAAGGTGATACAGTTTCTTGCAAGGTCAGAATGACGGAAAGGATGGAGGGGAGTGATCGAGGAAGGGTAACAGTTAAAGGTTCAGGAGGGTGTACACAGTCAGTGGAAGGGACTGGATGAATTGCAAAATCCGACTCCTCAAGCAAAACTGGTTCATCCTCAATACTATCCTCAAAATTCTCATCAAAAGTTATCCCATCCATGCATTTATCATCAATATCTAGAAGCATGTGAAGTTCTGGAAAAATAGTTAATGACTCGGGATGATGAATTGGCGAGAAAAACTCATCCAAAGCTGCGGGTTCATCCTCCAAAATATTCCCAGCATCAATATCCTCAATCAAGTGAAAATCAATATTCTCAGACACCACATCAAAAGCATGGATTCCAATCAATTCAGGTTCTAAGATGGAGGTGTAAAGGTCAAAAGGATTGGGTGTGGTTTCACTTGACAGGTTCCCTTCACAATCTGGTAAATCAAACACTACAAAATCACACAACTCATTAATCATTCTATCTTCAATTGATAATTCATTTGGGACACTTGATAGACTTTCAAAACCGGAGTTGTGGGTTTCAAATTGCAATGGGTAGGTTTGATTTGGAAGGGTGTACAGCTCACTCTCTCCACTCAAATTCTCAACCTGTCCTACCGCCTCATCATACATTAGAAAATGTGGAGCTAGTTGGAAACTAGCTACCGGGTCACTAGGTTGTATGAGGGCGGCCATGGACGCATTCAAATCCATCATCTGTTGGTACGACTCTACCCGAAAGTCTTCTAAGACTGTTCCAGAATAGACATGGGCTGTGAAGGGGTTTCATTAAAATATTCAAACTCGTTTGGATACTGGAAACTCCCAAATGCCTGTTCAGAAGCAATGTCTAGGGAAGGTGTAAAATTCGGGTAGGATGAATAGGAATTGAATGGTTGGACAGGAGTAAGATCAACGTTATGATAAGGAGGTGATTGGAATTGTTGATCAAAAGAATTGGAAATGGTGAAAGGAGTGAAAAATCGGCTACGAGATTGTTCAATAGGTTCAACAATAGACATGGGTTTCGGAGTTACAACCGGACTATCAAAAGGGGTATCAACGTAAGAAGGAGTGAATGTTTGTAATGGTTGATACAAAGTGGATTGCAGAGTCCAATTGTTTGTCCTAGACGTGTCTATCCGATCTCTCAATGAAATTTTGGGCATTGATGGATCATTCGAGGTTCGGCCAAAGAAAAAACCGTAAGAAGAAATGTCTGGTTGTGGGTACCAAAGTTCGGCAAGATTTTTTCGAGGTGGGGTACCCATGTTAGAAGAGTGAAAAGGTAGGGAGGGAAGGAAGTGATTTTTTTTTATTAAAAAAAATTTTGTTTTTGAAGTTTTGAAATTGTTTGTTTTTTTGAAAGAATACAGAATTATAGGACTAAACTTTATACAAGAACAATCATAATCACAATATGTACAAACACACCTAGAGCTAGGGTCTTTAAAGTCCAACTAGACCGCTCCTAGACTTCCAAGCGACAAGTTATAAGATAACCCTCGAATCGCCTCTTCACTGCCAATTATGGCCAGGTAAACACAAGTGAGGTAAGGAGGGCTCCGCTCACGAATCACCGTGAGACAGGCCTTTTAAAATTACCTTCTCACTTGTCTAGCCTAGGCACCACAAAGTCAAGTTTAAATAAACGACCGTTTCCCCGCAACTTTCACTTGTCCTAAATGAGCGCGACAAGTCCTTATAGGTTTGGTCTAGATATTTTTTTTATTAACTCAAGGTGATGCGTATGCTTTTTGTGATTTGTAGGGTTTTAGGAAGGGTGATGAAATCCCCATCCAATCTGAATTGGTGTTATAGCTCTTTAAAGTCCGTATTATTATATGCAAAGCGCGTAAACAAAAAAAAATCTAAAACAACAAAAAATTATTTGGTGGCGGCGCAATTCTGTGCAAAGATACATGCAGAAAATACAGTTCAGTGGAGTTCACAGAGGAGATAAAAGGAAAGAGAAAGGGTAGAAAAAAAAATTGGGGCACAGAGGCCTCAATACAACCACGGAACCGCTGCTAAATCCCCACGTTGACTGCGGTTCCGCGGACAAACTATGGAATTGGAACTTCAACTTGGGTCCCTGCACTCCCCTTGATCTCTACTCTAAAATAAAATGCTCTGTTTCTTTAAATGATTACTGTACTTGCTCCAGATACCCTGCACACTTGCACACAAAAAATATCAAAAAATAACAAAAAGGGTTTCTGTTATAATTATTTATTTATTTATATTATATATATATATACACACACACACACACAAAAAGAATGTTAACCCGAATAACAAGAAAAAAAATACGTTACCGTTTCCCCGGCAACGGCTCCATTTGATCGAAAGAGTTTTTAGTTACCCCAATCAAGACGGTGTCACTTTGCAGCTAGCCGGTTGAGCACGGGTCGTCCGCATGGAGATGGTAATATGTCCATTCTTGTCTTAGACGAGTTAATAAAGAATGTGTATGTGTAGGTCCAAATCTATCCTAAGTGTTCGTATTTATGTTCAAGTAAGCTTGTTAAGGTTAAGGTTGGTTAGTAGAGTTAGGATTAGTCTTGTGCTTATCTTTTGCCATTCTTAAAATGATGTTGGGATAATCGAAAGTTGCGGGGATTAGGAGGACATAGGAATGGGATTTGCGAGTTTAAGCGAGCTTTCTAACGTTAAATCCATTCCTAGTGCCCTTTGTCCATCCGCAAAATACGCTTATCCCAACCCTCGGCCAAACACCCGCAACCATGTATCCAATTAAGTCAGAACTACATGTCACGTTATAGTGTGCTTAAAGGACTTCTCGACTTAGGTCGCGGCAATATGTCACGTATAGCGCACCTAAGTGAGGGGGTTGCATTTGTTTGGTCAGGGTTCGTTTCAAGATGTTTGGTGAAGAGAAGCATAAGGGATTTTTCCGTCCCTCATACCACCAACCTTAGCCTTAACATGTGTGGAATTATTCACACATTATAAAAGAATATAAAAACGAAACAAGAAGGAAGAAAAGAAGGGAAAGGAAAATACGGTTTTACAAGCTAACTCTTGGGCCCTCACCTAAGCATGGAACTCCGTCGAGTATCATTGTTTGGAAAATAATACGGATAAGAAGAAAGGAAAAGCGAACAAACAAAGAAATAGCAATAACTACTTCAACAACAATAATAAAATTACACTTAGGAATTAAAATACATTGCAAGAATTAAAAGATACAAGTTACAAAAATAACAAACCCTCATCTTCATTTCATCATCTATTCAAGCTCTCACTTACACTTTAATGGAGAATACATGAAGAAGAAGAAGAAGAAAGCTAACCTAATTAAATCTTAACAAAAAGAAGCATCCTAGGCTTGGCACAAAATTGAGCTATTTATAGGCTGATTGCTGAAACCCTAGTGCAATATTCTGAGCTCAAATGAAATGACCAAACTACCCCAAAATTCCGAGTTGACCCTGAGTCAACTCGGCCGCCGATCCGCCGCCGAATCGCCACTTTGGCCGCGGTTCCGCGGCGCCTTGGTGGAATTGGAATGTCGTTTTTTCTGGGGTTTCTTATGTTGCTTTCTTGAGTTGTTCTACATGTTCCAAATTGCAAATTGCATCCACAATTTCTTCAGATCAGCAGCAGTCCAAAATGGCTTAAAAAATAATTCTTTTGACCTCATCTCCCTCGAGCTCCGCGCACCCATTGATTCTTGTGCTGCCCCTCTCGTGCTCTGTGCTTGTCCGACACACAAATGCCCACTGTCATTTGTCTTGTCTCTAGAACTAGTAAGCGGCACAGGACGGATATGGATGACCGGAACCCGGCTTTTATCTGTCGGCAACAGATGTTCTTGATTTTAGTGTAACTGTGGAGATTTTGTATGATTTGCGTTATTTTGGACTAGGAACCTGTAACCTGTAAATATATAGCAAACACGGATCAAAAGCAGCAGCCTAAAAACAAACGAGCAGAAGAATGGGCGGTATTAAATTCAATATTCTGGTTTGAACACATGGCTTTTATTATTAGTTTATTACTCTTGACTCACCATTCAAGCATGGTTGCAATTTATTATTGCAATTTATTCGATGCTTGAATAAGTGAGGTCAAGTTTGTAGCTATTCAACACTCATTCCTTCTTGACTCACTTGTTTTAGTTCATGCTTAGACATTTTTTGAGCTCTCTCCAATTTTCCATCTTCTTCTTCCTCTTCTACAAAACCCTAACCCTCACATGTGATGTGAATCATTGGGTTTTAAGATAAATCCTAGTAAGCTTAAAACCCCTACTTCACCATCCTACACTTGATTAGCACTTAGGTGTAGTGTGTTTCCTTCACTAAAGTAAGTTTAGTGAAGAGGTAGCTTGGATTAGAGGAGCTTCGGGTGGATCATCTTAGGCACGAAGATCGCAAAGGAAGCTCAATCCAACTTTATGTAGAGTTTAGTGGAGTCGCGTGGACTACTACACGGAGCTTTAGAAGAGAAGGACACGGTCTACAATGGTTGTAACCTCCTTCTCTTAGCTAGTTTTTGTGATATCATCATAGTTAACCCTAATTATCTAGTTTGATCCTAGGTTAGTCTAGCTTAGCACCCCAAATAAAGTTGCATGCTTGATGTCGGTTTTAACATCATGGTGGTGCTAGGGTAGACTTTCATATCCAGCACCTCATTCGACGAGGCAAGAGCCGAGATCCTTTTACCGTGAGTGACCTCTTAGACAAAAGTTTGCGTCAGTATAATATCTTCACTATAGTCGATTCTTTTGCTTTGCATCGTGGTATTCAGTTAGGAATATCCTGCACTTTAATCGATGAGGAAAGAGCAGAGATCCCTTCACAGGGAGTGACCTCTTTATCAAAAGTTTATGCCACTATATATTTATAAAACCACTCGGGTTCCTTCAACGATATCAAGTTCATTACGTTAAAGGTTTGTCCCCAAAAACCAGCCGTAGCCCTCCGTCATTTTAGATTAGTATTTCTTAGTATTCGTGCTACGTATGTCGTGCATTGTCGAGGTGTAATGTTCGGTAGCTATATAGTGCTTTTCTGTCGCATGGATATGCGGATTGGTTAGGACAGTCGTACGGTCATGTTGGAATTGTCAAGGACATGTACGGGTGGGTTTAACGCAATCATGATAATGACGGGTTGAACTTGACTAGGACTCTTTAATATGTTGGCATTGTCAAGGTCACTTGGGTCCTAGGGGTAAAATCCACATCGGAAGTTTCAAATATATAGGAAACTTACCAGGCATGTACATACCTTCTAGAGTGTGGTGATTTGAGTGGCTTCCATCAAGTTATCATGCGAGGATAGTTGGATCCTGATCCCTACAAATGAGTAGGTGTTACTCCTCGGATGATTTTAGATGATCCCGACTAATTCTCCTTTTAAGGTTTGAGGGAGAATTTGAGGAAACAATGGGAGCCATCTTGATTAGATAAAGTGATTAAACGATTTAATCTAGGTTAGGGTGCACGATGAGTGTTTCTTTTCTCTCTCTCTTTGGCAGCGACCATGGCCCGACCCTAAACTAAAACTCATGAACCAAGTGTAGGATTGCTCGGCACGACAACAAGGTTTCGGAAGGCATCGTCCATGCCATTTTCAAATTTTTGCCATGCTTAACAATACTAACCCTAGAATCTTAACTAAAGATTTAGACAATACGATGTGTAAACTACTTTAAAACTAAGTGAGTAGGGATTACAACCTTTATAGTCCGGTCCATCACTTCTATAGCTCCTTGTTGTGGTCCCTTCACTGCGATCAATGAACTCCCGGACACTTGAGAGGCTCCACAAGGTGAATGATGCATACTTGCTTGAAGTCTTCAAAGTCGAAGATGATCTACATCGAGGAGAACTAACCCAAGCTACCCTTTTCACTAATGTCGGATTAGTGAAGCTAACACCCTAAACTAAATTGCTAATCTAGTAGAGGATGATGAAGTAGGATTTTTGCTCACTTTAGAATTACTTTTCTCACTAGTTTGTATTCTCCTCTCAAAACCTAGAGAGCTTTCTCAAGTGAAGAGGAAGAAGAAGCAAATAATAAATGAGAGAGTGAATGGCAACCATGGGTGAGAAAATATCTAATATCTTTCATGGAGAGACTTAACCATGGGTTTAGATAATGGTTGGGTTAATAAATATTTAGTATAAGACAAAATTAGTGGACGAGTCAATGGATCTCCAAGCTTCTACAAGCTTCATGCCATGTGACCATTATCTAACTAATAATTGATTTACACTAAATAAATAAACCCTTCATTATCATTAGTATGGTGTAAGTCTCATACACCCATGTTGCATGTGGCATCAAACATGACACATAAATAAAACATAATTAATATATATTAAGTGTGCACATGTGAGAAAAAGAAATGCTTGAGTGAGCTAATATTAGTTAATGTAAATTAATATATCAAATATATAATTATAAATTAAATCATTAAATCAACTCTTGATTTAATAATCCGGCTATATATAATATGACCGACTAATATTATTTGTATCAACTTATCGAATCATCACTTGATTCGATAACCCGGTTATATGTGTCTCATATAAGCGACTGATACAGTATCGACTTATCGAATCAACACTTGATTCGATAACCCGGCTATATCTCATATAACCGATAGATACCTAATATCATGAGAATAGAATACGGTAGCACATACTCGTATTAATCTCGGTCCCGCATATATCACATATGT
Organism: Agapanthus africanus; assembly: GCA_030015575.1. Lineage (NCBI taxonomy): Eukaryota > Viridiplantae > Streptophyta > Magnoliopsida > Asparagales > Amaryllidaceae > Agapanthus > Agapanthus africanus. Next base: position 209,406,214 of record JASDDO010000029.1, on the reverse strand, counting down.
GCTCCTACTTCGTTTTGCCTGAGCCAATGAAACCTCTATGTAGGACTCTAAAGACTCGTCAATACACCGGCAGTAGATGATGATCATATCAAGCGCCCACAAGCCGTCAGCGGTACTAGCTGGACATAACGACTACCCGGGTATTGAGCGATCAGAAGATCTGCAAGCAAGCCTTCTCCTACTCCTGAAAAGCCTGTCAGTAACACTACCGTACAGTCTGGTCTGTCCGTCTGATATGTCGCATATCTAGTCTAGGGGTGGTAAACGTCAGTCCCCGGTAACCGATAAGTCGTGCCGATGTAAGCTCATAATGTGTCGAGAAACTACTGATAACACTTATCAGTAAATCTCTATAGCAGCCTTGGCCAGGGACTTATCGTTATGGCCAATCGAGCATAGCGCAACATCAACCCCTTATACCGGGAGAGACGAATCCTCTCCTATCGCTCACTGCCTCCATGTGATTCGGGACTGTACCCAAAAGCCACCGTTTTGCACGTTCTCTTGAATGTGGTAAGGTGGAAATCAAAGCACAGTGGGAATCACACAAGACTCTATGACGATCTCGGGTCTACAGACTAACCTGCACCAGTGTCACCAGAGAACTGCTATCTGACGATAGGTATAATACTAGCTAGGAGTTCTCGGCGAGTCCGTTCAGTGTACCCAGTCTACACTGAGAACCCATATACCATCTTTGATGTCAAACACTAATGGATTTGGGATCATCCATCGCCCATTATATGGGTCAAGATGCGTATACGCTAGTCTACTCCGGAATATCGATGCCCTGTCTCGATACACCCTCGACTAGGAACAACTTTAGGGTGTACTTATAGACTACCCTTGGCCCCACTAGTATGATCTCCATCATAGTCCTGGTAGTCAAGTACACATCCTAAGGGCTTCATCAACATGTGAGAGCAAAACAACATCTCTTATACAAGTCAACATGTTAAGAGAAAGAGCAACAAGATAGCATACTATCATGTCGAACAAGAAAATCCTCTCTATATATGTCCAAGCATCCACTATAATATACATCACAAGTACAATAATGGCCTCTAGGGCATACATATAACTAACAATCTCCTACTTGCACTAAGGCCAGTTGTTGTAGTATCTCATACCTAACATCCCGAATAATCTCTCAAATTGTATCTCGGGTAATGCCTTTGTGAGTGGATCCGCTGTGTTGTCCTTCGTGTCAACTCTCCTGACCTTGATCTCGCGGCGATCAACTATCTCCCGGATCAGGTGATACCGCCTCAGAATATGCCTGGATCGCTGATAGGACCTGGGTTCCTTGGCCAAAGCCACTGCTCCATTGTTATCGCAATATAAAGGTATTGGACGCTCAATGGATGGATCCACACTAAGTTCAGTTATGAACTTCTTCATCCAGACAGCCTCTTTGGCAGCATCGTTGGCAGCGATGTATTCAGCCTCCATCGTCGAGTCTGCCACGGTTTCCTATTTGGAACTCTTCCAACAAACCGACCCTCAATTGAGGGTAAAGACAAATCCCGAGACCTACTTAGAGTCGTCTTTATCACTCTAGAAGCTCGAATCAATAAAGGACTCCACTTGGAGTCCTCCGTTACCATACACCAAGAACATCTCTTTAGTCCTTCTCAAGTAATTGAGAATGTTCTTCACAGCTGTCCAGTGACTCTCTCCTGGATCTGCTTGATACCTACTCACTACACTTAGTGAGTATGCTATATCGGATCTGGTACATAACTTCACATACATGATAGAGCCTACTGCCGAAGAATAGGGTATCCCTTGCATGCGAGCTCTCTCCCAATCAGTCTTGGGAGACATATCTTTGGAGAGAGTGAGTCCTGTAATCATGGGTAAATTTCCACGCTTGGATTCTTCCATACTAAACCTCTTTAGTATGGTGTCAATGTACCTGGATTGGGACAATCCAAGTATCCGTTTAGATCTATCTTTATAGATCTTAATCCCCAAGATGTAGGAGGCATCACCTAGATCTTTCATTAAGAATCTTTGTGATAAGAAGAGCTTGACTGATTGCAGCATAGTAACATCATTTCCTATCAAGAGTATGTCATCCACGTTCAATACGAGGAAGACAACCTTACTCTCTGCAACCTTCTTGTATGGAAGGTTCATCTACATTTTTGATGAAGTTAAACTCTTTGACTACCATATCAAAACTGATGTTCCAACTCCGTGATGCCTCCTTCAACCCGTAGATGGATTTAAGCAGCTTGCCCACCTTCCCGCTGCTCCCACTGTCCACAAAGCCCTCTGGCTGAGTCATGTACATGCACTATTCTAAATCACCATTTAGAAAGGTGGTCTTAACATCCATTTGCCAGATTTCGTAGTCATGGTATGCAGCAATGGCAAGCAAGATCCGGATGGACTTAAGCATAACCACTGGAGAAAAGGTTTCATCATAGTCTACACCTGGTCGTTGACGAAAACCTTTTGCAACAAGTCTAGCTTTGAAAGTCTCAACTTTTCCATCTACACCAAGTTTCTTCTTAAAGATCCATTTCCTCCCAATGGGTTTTACCCCTTCAGGTGCAACTTCCAAAGTCCATACTTTGTTGGTGTACATGGATCCCATCTCAGATCGCATTGCATCCATCCATTTCACAGAGTCCCCACTGTAAGTGCACGGTGGCGCCCCGGCCTCAATCCCGAGGCTAAATGCAGAAGCGAAAAACTTTAATTTTGCAAACTAGCAAACCGGCACCACCGCGCACTAAAACACGGATCGAACCATTAACTAGTCCTAGCTAACTACAAGATAGGGAAGAGAGATATACCGACTGATCCGAGTCCTCCGGTCTTCTCGACGTCGTCCCGATCTCCCGCGGAAACTCCGGTCGTCGCCTCCTTGCCGGAAGGGCACCACATCGTCTGCATCTTTTACGGGCTCCCACCTCAATGCCGAGGCAACTCGGGCATGAAGCTGGCTAGTCGACGTGCCCAAGATTGGCTGTAGAATGTAGTGCTCAAGTCTCATTTGGGGGTTTATGGAATTGCCTTATTGGTGGAGGAAATGATATCAGCTTTTGGAGATGGAACATGTGGGATTTTACAAAGCTCGAAGAACAAAATTCCCACCCCAACAAATTGGGACAGCCCCCTTCCCTCTATGTGGCCGGCCATGACAATGGAATGGAGAGAATGAGAGTGAGAGCAATGAGGGAGTGAGTGAGAGGTGTATGGATGATAGAACCACTATCATAATCCAAGAGAGAAAAGAATGGCCAAAAGAAACAATCATCACAAACAAATCCATACTCCACCAATCAATCATCAACAACCATGATAGCACCAAAACCAACACTCCAACAAGCTAATCATCACTTCCAAAAGTCATGCCATCATGAAGATAGAAGTCAAGCAAGGTCAATGGATGGTGCACCATCATGATACAATAATAAGCAAAGACCCCCTCCACAAAAGCTTATTTGCACAAATGCAAATAAGCCCACCTCCACCAATCATCGGCCAATGAAGGATACAAAGGAAATTGGCCGAAACGGAAATCAAACTGGCAACTCCAGAAAACTGGTCCCGTAATAAATTACAGGAAAACCCCGATACTGTGCATACACACCCGCATTTGTATTCCGACCGAAATACAAATGCAATGAGACAAAGTCTACACTGTACTATACTAGGATCCGACTTAAACCAAAGACGGCTAGTAATATCCGTCCGATCCTGATCCGTCCAATACCGCACGTATCTGATCGAACTCTGCCATATATCCATACGGCCTCTAGTACTAACTGTCCGATCCTGATCCGTGCAATACCGCACGTATCTGATCGGACCTTGCCATATCTCCATACGGCCTCTACAGCTTTTTGCCCGAAAGCTGAGTAACTGAATGTGGGGGACTCTAAAGACTCGTCAACACCTTAGTTGTGGATTTAACCACTAGCACGTCAGAGGTATAAGCCAATACGTAACGGGCTACCAGGTATTGACCAAAAGGGACGTCGATGAGCGAACTCATCCTGACACCCTACTGAGCCTGTCAGTGACAATATCCGTACAGTCCGGTCCGTTCGTCTAAGAGCATCGCATGGCGGGCCTAGGGGTTGGTAAAAGTCATACCCCCAAAAGCGGTACAAGTCGTGTCGGAGTGTAGCCCAGAACACCCTGAGATACTACTGGAATACCTACCAGTAAATCTTCTGCCTTGGCCAAGGACTTCGTGTAATGGCTCTCCTAGACACAGCATGACCTCACCCCTAATACCGGGAGAGACGAACCCCTGAAGATACGCTCACTGCCTCCATGTGGCTCGGGACTGTACCCAACTAAAACCTGTTTGCACGTCTCCTTTGAGCGTGGTAGGGTAGTAATCAAAGTACAGTGGGAACTCACACGAGACAAATGATGATCCCCAGGTCGATGAACTAACCTGTACACATGTCACCAGGGAACTGCTATCTGACGTCAGGTATAAGACCAACTAGCATGTTCCCGGCGAGTCCTGTCCGGTGTACTCATAACCCAATGAGCACCTGTATACATCTTAGGTGATCCAACTGACACCAATGGCTTGTGAGACCGGCCACCGCCCCTCGTCGGGGTCTCGACTGTATACACTAGTCTACTCTGGAGTATCGATGCCCTGTCTCAAAACTCGCACGACTAGGGACTTTTTAAGGATGTGCTTATAGACCCCAGCTCCCACTTATATGATCGCCCTCATACTGCTGGTGGTCAAGCAAGAATCCTAGGGGCTCTATCAACGTGTAATAGCGACTTGTCAGGTCACCTAAGCAGTACACGATGATAAAGATAAACCAGATAGCATACTATCATCTCGAGTAAGACTGTCCTACCGGGATAGGTCCTCCCTCAATCATTGCAATCACGTACCTGTGATCCAATAATTGACTCTGAGGGCACTATCTCCAACAATCTCCCACTTACACTCAAGGCTAATTATTGCGATGTCGCATACTCACAGCCCGTGTGATACCGAACACCCAACTCCTCTACTAGTCAGTCTCACAAAGCTCGTTTGCGAAACTAATGCGTTCGAGGAATAGCCTCAATGAGTGGATCCGCCTTGATGTTTCTTTCTATGTCTCTCTTTATCTCAAGTTCGCGGAGAAAACCATCTCCCGAAATGAGCAATACCTGTCTTAGAATGTGTCTGGATGTCTGATGGGACCTAGCTCATAAATGAACTCCAAATCCAAACTTCTTAGACTGTATCGTCAACTGAACTCAATCAGTATCCTGCGCCATGCCTCCCTCAGTATTTCCTTGGACTACCTGTCCAAAATACTGCCCCTCGTCTGAAGGAAAAACTATACTCTGACAACCTTCTTGTCGTCCAGGTCACCTTGGAAGCCTGGAATGATAACTGTCTCCCGAAAGAGGCTGTCGTTATCATATCCCTAGAACATCCACTTATGTTCTAAAAATGCTTCCGACTGTTTCTCCAGGATTGGATCAATGTCAACTTATTGCATGTAGTGCAAGAACAACATCTGGTGTGGTACTTGACATCTCATGATTGACTCAATTGCCTGAGCAAGTGATCTGCCAATCATGCGCATCCCTCTCCCATTTAGTCTATAAGACACCTTTAGAGAGGGTGACTCCATCACCTGCAGGTACACTACCGTGCCAGGAGTCGTCCATTCTAAATACTCTTAGAATGTTGTCTATGTACCCTTAATTGGGAAACCACCCAAATCTAGATCTAAAACCATAGATCTAGTAACCAGTATGTCTGATATAATGTCCAAGTCCCATGTGGAGAAACCACTGTGTGACGACCAAAGTATAACCGATCGTAGTATAGGAATATCACTTCATACTCTGTGTATGTCATCCAAATACCAGGACATCACACCCTACTACCTTCTTAACAGATCCATCCCCTATTCTGATGAAGTCAAACCTATGACTGTCACATCAGAAATGGATGATCTATCTCCGCTATATCTGCTTTAGTCTATAAATAGACATGAGCCACCTGTCCATCAATGCTTCCGCTGCTCCCACTGACTACGACAACCCTCTGGCAGAGTCATATACACGTACACTTCTGAAGCCAGTTCAGAACGACGCTATACTCATCCTCCTGCCGGGTCTCGCAGCCTGGAACAACAGCAATGGCAAGTGTGGGTAAACAAGAACTTCCCTGTTACCGTCCTTGAGGCTACTGAAGTACCTCTCGGGTGCCTGAAGTTACCCACCGTATCTGCGGAGTGGCCAATGGAATGTCAATCCAGATTGAATCTTTAGGTTCCTTATCAAATCTTCAGTAATCGTTTGTGGTTCTGGAATTACTTCCAGTTCTACCATACTCCCACTACTGTTTTCTGAAAAAATCCATTTTTAATAAAACTGTGGCGAGTCAAGAACAATATCACTATTGATCTTCCAGATGGTAGAAAATCAACCCGCGTCATAGCCTGGGTCAACCCACAAACAGCCATTACAGAAACGTGCCTTGAGTTTTCCAGTGTCTGGTTTTAATCATAAACCGGACAACTCCCCGTACCTTAACATCGTTAAGATACGAACTGTTCTATATCCAATATTGGACCAGAGGCACTGATTTAATTGAACTAGATTCAAATCATGCAGCTGTCTCCAGTGCATGTCAACTAAATGGAAAGAGGCCGATCAGCGTTACTAAACTTAGGAATACTTCCAATTATGAGTAACCTGAAAGAGAAGCAAGTTCTCTTAACCATTACTATCAACTGAATACCATATACAAGTATCGACATCTTCGATCACTTTGAAGAATCCCTATACTTGCTACACCTGGTTCTCTACTCTATTCAAATACCTAAAACTTCTCAAAATTCGGACCCTGTGTTTCCACGAAACACCTGTCTAAAAACTAGAGAAGTTATAAGTAAACCAAATATAGTACGAGGACCAACCCCTCTGTCCTGATGGACCCTGGACAACATACAATAACCTGTATAAGTCCTTTGAGTCTGATAACTCATTCACTGTGTGTCGTAGGTTGAAAACTGTATTTATGGTTAAGAAGAATTACACCGCTGTTTAATGCTCCTTACCTAACCATCCACTGATACAGGTAAATGTCATAGACATAATTTCAAAAGGTATATCTCATTCTATGAAAATAGACGTACAGATATATCAATTTGAAATTGGTGCACAACAGCGGATATTCAAAACCAAATATTTGCCGTCTGGCAAACAACCCAGGTGACTTCCTCAAATATCACCGATTACAACGAATCCCGATATAATGAGGACAATCACCTAATTCCCAATAGCTTACTCCCACTCATCATCTGTAAAACCATACAGATGTGAGAATCATACCTGGTAAATACATACCCTGGAGCAAGTGTCTAACTGGGAAATCAGTTTTCTTTTAACAGTACACAGTGAAACTGAAACATTGAAATGTTTCGATGGGGTATCCCGGTATTCCTAGTAATGCCTCTTCCAGATTCACGACTGTAACCGTATAAATCTCTGCCACCTCTCCAAATCCCTTCATATGTCTTTAGTCATTACCTTCTGCACACCCCTTTAGGCCAATTGGTTTTCTTCCTTCTCTACCGTTCGGCACCAGCCTATGGTTTGGAAGAAGACTATCCAATAAGCATAATGGGTGTACTGTCCCAATCCTAGGAACACTCACAATGCGAGAGAAGGTGAAGATAAAAGACACCTGAATAAACCTTATTCCTATTTCTCCTGAATCAGAATCCATCCCCGAACTGGAACAAGTTCCTTTCGAGTTCGTATATAACCATACGATGGAGTATCCAATAAACTGTGGATCTTCATAGTGATACGGAGTGTCCTGGAGAAATACAAAGGTGAAGTGGGAGTGGTAATGAAATACTTGGTTTGGTCGTGAATATCAGTTGCAATTTACTTTGCCCTCTTACTAATCCCTTACTTTGTCTTAACTTAATACCTTCTGTACACCATCGTTAGGCTAATTGGTTTTCTTCATTCCCTACCGGTCGGCACCAGCCTATGGCTTGGAAGAAGACTATCCAATTTGCGTAATAGGTGTACTATCTCCTAAACCAAGGAATACTCGCAACCTGAGAGAAGGTAAAAGGAAAAGACAACTGAATAGTCCTATCCGTTTTCTCCAGAACCTGAAACCATCCTCGAATAAATCTTTTCGAGTTCGTATATAACCATACGATGGTTTTGTCCAATGGAAGTGGACGTTCGTAGTAATACGGGGTGTCCTGAAGAAAAGGGTAAAAGTAGGAGTGGCAATGAGGTTTGCAACTCTGACAATTCAAAAACCAGTGTTTAAGAAGGTTCGGTCAACTTGGTCACTGAGTCATAGTCTTAGGGTCGGGTCAATGGTCGCTGCCGAAGAGAGAGAGAAAAGAAACACTCAGCGTGCACTCTAACCTAGATCAGAATGGTTACCAATTAATCTAATCTAGAAACCTCCTACTGTACCGTCAAATTCTCCTCCAAACCTAAAAGAAGAATTAGTCGGGAACACCCGAGGAGTAAACCAACTCATCAGTGGGAATCGGGATCCAACTATCATCGCATGATAACATGACGGAATCCGCTCATGCTATCACACTCCAGAAGGTATGCGCATATCTGGCAAGTTTTAGTTCTTTTGAAACTCTCGATGTGATTTTTGCCCCATGCTCTTATGACCTTGACTTTGGCCAACATATCATAAGTCACATGTCAAGTTCTACCCGTCATTCTCCAGGTTAATTTGAATCCATCCGTACCTACCCTTGACTTTGGCCAAAATGGCAGTACGACTGTCCCAAACCAACGCATCTATCTATGCTGCATATGAATACCCCAATAGCTACCAATCACTGTGCCTTGACTTTGGCCAACATACACAGCTTGAATACTATTGACCATCCATATGAAACGACGGAGGGCTACGAATGGTTTCTGGCGAAAACCTTTAACGTAATGAACTTGATATCGTTGAAGGAACGGATAGCTTTTAAAAATATAGTGACGAAAACCGTTGCTAAAGAGGTCACTCCCGGTGAAGGGATCTCGGCTCTTTCCCCGTAGAATGAGGTGCAGGATATTCCAACTGAATATCACGGTGCAAAGCAAAAGTAATCGGCTATAGTGAAGTTATTGCCCTGACGCAAACTTTTGTCTAAGGGGTCACTCCCGGTGAAGGGATCTCGGCCCTTGCCTCGTCGACTGAGGAGCAGGATATTCCAACTGAATACCACGATGCAAAACAAAAGTGAACGTCCTTGCAATAACAGCTTTTTAAAAAGTGTTCCAACAACATCAGATTAGGTTTGTTTTTAACTTGCATTTATCCGAATCAACGCAGTCCCACCAAATGATCACACCACAAAGAACGAAAATAATATGACGTACGTATATGCCATCCGCATTCGCCACTGGGTCCTGTCATTACCCGTTAGGTTAGCTAACTAACGACAGAGCGGGGACTGGACTAGCGCAGATGCAAAACATATACAACATCTACTAATATATATACCAATATATTATATTCGCTCAAGGCGTGATAAAATGCAACATCAAAGAAATGTACAGCATCACAGAACAATACAGATATCTGGGATCCCCGGGTTTCACAGAGCCGCTGAAACCCGACGTTTCCCTGGTCGTGTGGATAGCCTGTGCAATGAAATCCTAGACCCCTACGGGTGCGGCAAATTACCCGCCAAAACCTGAAGCGAGGCAGCCCCCTTCAGCAACGTGAATGGACCACCCAGCACTTCACGGAATCCGGTAACTTGGGCACCCCTCCTGGGTCAACCTGTACCCCTTACGAGTGCGGCGAATAGCCCGCCAATTCTAGAGTAAAGCCCCTTCCGTCTCAATGCCATGAGATGCGGGCTTGTTGCCTTCTAGAACCCGGCTATCCGTGCACCCTTCTGCGGGGCAATCCTAGTACAGAAAGTAAAATATACATACAACGGGTACATCGACCGCAACCTGGCCATGCCCCAAAATAAAAATACAAACAGGCAGTGACGGCAGTCCACATGTCGGACGCTCGCCCCGCAATATCAAATGTACATAATACAACAAAAACTGTACTACCACTGCAACCAGGCTATCCTCCACGACCAATCCGCAACATCACAGCAAAATCACAGAACATCAATGTGAAAGTCACGTTCGCAAATCCGTCTAACCGAGCTATAGCAGTTAGACAGGATTTACCGATCAAGTGACATTCACGGTCGCAGATATAATGTAAATACTGTGAACTAATGTGTTTAAAATATCCGATCGATCAAATTTTAACAAGTGGGCCCCAAGTACTACTGTAGCACATCAAGAAATTCTGGGCCCAAAATTAATATTCCAAAAATTCCTAATTTTAACCTAGAAAGCAACTGCTGAAATTTGATGCAGTGATATCAACATAGTGCGGCGGAACCACGGCCCAAAGGGGTGTTTGGCCGCGGTTCCGCGCTCCCACTGTGGAGTCACTGTATCGAATTTCTACAGTGTTCTTATAATTTCCAGTACATCACTTTTCTGCAACATGAAAAAATTTTCGATCAAGGAAAAATTCAACAGAAAACTGATGTAAAGAAAACGCGGATTTTGGAATTTTGATCGATCGGAAATGTAAACACATTAAACAAAGCTAGACTATGTTAATGGCGAGGCTCTGATACCACTGTAAGTGCACGGCGACGCCCCGGCCTCAATCCCGAGGCCAAATACGGAAGCGAAAAACTTTAATTTTGCAAACTAGCAAACCGGCACCACCGCGCACTAAAACCCGGATCGAACCATTAACTAGTCCTAGCTAACTACAAGATGGGGAAGAGAGATATACCGACTGATCCGAGTCCTCCGGTCTTCTCGTCGTCGTCCCGATCTCCCGCGGAAACTCCGGTCGTCGCCTCCTTGCCGGAAGGGCACCACATCGTCTGCATCTTTTACGGGCTCCCATCTCAATGCCGAGGCAACTCGGGCACGAAGCTGGCTAGAAGACGTGCCCAAGATTGGCTGTAGAATGTAGTGCTCAAGTCTCATTTGGGGGTTTATGGAATTGCCTTATTGGTGGAGGAAATGATATCAGGTTGTGGAGATGGAACATGTGGGATTTTACAAAGCTCGAAGAACAAAAATCCCACCCCAACAAATTGGGACAGCCCCCTTCCCTCTATATGGCCGGCCATGACAATGGAATGGAGAGAATGAGAGTGAGAGCAATGAGGGAGTGAGTGAGAGGTGTATGGATGATAGAACCACTATCATAATCCAAGAGAAAAAAGAATGGCCAAAAGAAACAATCATCACAAACAAATCCATACTCCACCAATCAATCATCAACAACCATGATAGCACCAAAACCAACACTCCAACAAGCTAATCATCACTTCCAAAAGTCATGCCATCATGAAGATAGAAGTCAAGCAAGGTCAATGGATAGTGCACCATCATGATACAATAATAAGCAAAGACCCCCTCCACAAAAGCTTACTTGCACAAATGCAAATAAGCCCTCCTCCACCAATTTTCGGCCAATGAAGGATACAAAGGAAATTGGCCGAAACGGAAATCAAACTGGCAACTCCAGAAAACTGGTCCCGTAATAAATTACAGGAAAACCCCGATACTGTGCATACACACCCGCATTTGTATTCCGACCGAAATACAAATGCAATGAGACAAAGTCTACACTGTACAATACTAGGATCCGGCTTAAACCAAAGCCGGCTAGTAATATCCGTCCGATCCTAATCCGTACAATACCGCACGTATCTGATCGAACTCTGCCATATATCCATTCGGCATCTAGTACTAACTGTCCGATCCTGATCCGTTCAATACCGCACGTATCTGATCGGACCTTGCCATATCTCCATACGGCCTCTACAGCTTTTCGCCCGAAAGCTGAGTAACTGAATGTGGGGGACTCTAAAGACTCGTCAACACCTTAGTTGTGGATTTAACCACTAGCACGTCAGAGGTATAAGCCAATACGTAACGGGCTACCAGGTATTGACCAAAAGGGACGTCGATGAGCGAACTCATCCTGACATCCTACTGAGCCTGTCAGTGACAATATCCGTACAGTTCGGTCCGTTCGTCTATGAGCATCGCATGGCGGGCCTAGGGGGTTGGTAAAAGTCATACCCCCAAAAGCGGTACAAGTCGTGTCGGAGTGTAGCCCAGAACACCCTGAGATACTACTGGAATACCTACTAGTAAATCTCCTGCCTTGGCCAAAGACTTCGTGTAATGGCTCTCCTAGACACAGCACGACCTCACCCCTAATACCGGGAGAGACGAACCCCTGAAGATACGCTCACTGCCTCCATGTGACTCGGGACTGTACCCAACTAAAACCTGTTTGCACGTCTCCTTTGAGCGTGGTAGGGTAGTAATCAAAGTACAGTGGGAACTCACACGAGACAAATGACGATCCCCAGGTCGATGAACTAACCTGTACACATGTCACTAGGGAACTGCTATCTGACGTCAGGTATAAGACCAACTAGCATGTTCCCGGCGAGTCCTGTCCGGTGTACTCATAACCCAATGAGCACCTGTATACATCTTAGGTGATCCAACTGACACCAATGGCTTGTGAGACCGGCCACCGCCCATCGTCGGGGTCTCGACTGTATACACTAGTCTACTCTAGAGTATTGATGCCCTGTCTCGAAACTCGCACGACTAGGGACCTTTTAAGGATGTGCTTATAGACCCCAGCTCCCACTTATATGATCGCCCTCATACTGCTGGTGGTCAAGCAAGAATCCTAGGGGCTCTATCAACGTGTAATAGCGACCTGTCAGGTCACCTAAGCAGTACACGATGATAAAGATAAACCAGATAGCATACTATCATCTCGAGTAAGACTGTCCTACCGGGATAGGTCCTCCCTCAATCATTGCAATCACATACCTGTGATCCAATAATTGACTCTGAGGGCACCATCTCCAACACCCACTCGTGATGGCCTGTTCGAAGCTAGTTGGGTCATCATCTACCAAGATGCAATCCTCGCTCCCACCATCTATGAGAAAACTATCGTATCTCTCAGGTGGATGAGGAACCCTACTAGATCTACGGAGAGGCTGGGGTTCGTTGGGAGATATCGAATCCTCTGGTTCACCAAATCTTCTGTCGTAGTTTGTATCGCTGGAACTTTTTCTAGTTCTACCTCCTCGCCAATAATTTCCTTTGCAAGAAATTCCTTTTCCAAAAAGGTGGCATGCCGAGAAACAAACACCTTTTGTTCCTCGATGTGGTAGAAGATATACCCTTGTGAGTTTTTGGGATATCCTACAAACTTGCACTTAACAGACCTTGCCTCGAGTTTGTCCGGATTATGCCTTCTGACATAGGCCGGAAAACCCCATATCTTAACATAATTAAGACACGGTCTCTTCCCTTTCCATATCTCATATGGAGTGGTAGGCACTGATTTGGTAGGAACCATATTCAATAGGTTTATGGATGTTTCAAGCGCATACCCCCAAAAAGAAATAGGTAACTCAGCGGTGCTCATCATAGAGCGCATCATATCTAATAGAGTGCGATTCCTCCGTTCCGATACACCGTTGTGCTATAGTGTATACGGAGTAGTAAGCTGGGAGAGAATCCCATTCTCTTTTAGATAGTCACGGAATTTCGTGCTCAAGTATTCTCCTCCCTGATCAGATCGTAAGATTTTAATACTTTTTCCCGTCTGGTTCTCGACTTCCTGCTTATATTCTTTGAATTTCTCAAAAGCTTCAGACTTGTGTTTCAACAGGAACACATGTCCGAATCTTGAGAGATCGTCAGTGAATATAATGAAGTAAGTGGAACCATTCCTGGCATGTGTAGACATGGGACCGCATACATCACTATGTATCAGTCCCAAGAGTTCCGTAACATTTTCTCCATGTCCAGTAAACGAAGTTTTGGTTATTCTGCCTTTGAGACATGACTGGCAAGTGTAATAAGATGAAAATTCGAACGGTTTCAAATATCCATTTTTATATAACTTAGCTAGTCGTGTCACATTGATATGACCTAGTCTACAATGCCACAAGAAGGATTCGTTCATTTCTGAACACTTCCTCTTGTGTGTGTTTTGTACGTTAAGAACTGTGGTTTGATTTAGAATGTTTATGTCATTATTTAACGAGCCTTATCCAATCAACTATTGATTCAGGAAGATGTTCATAACATTATCCTATACAACAAAATTATATCCTTCTTTACTTAATAAAGAAACTGATAGAAGATTGCATATCAGGGTCGGTATGTAATAGCATTCGTTCAGAATCAATGTATTACCATTTGGTAATACAAGGTGATATTCGCCAACTTCTTTGGCTGCAACATTTGCACCATTCCCTACTTGTACGGAATGATCACCTATTCCTAGTTCTCTACCTTTCCTTAGCCCATGTAACATATTAGATATGTGGGATCCCGATCCAGTATCTAATACCCAGGACGTAGAGTGTACTGAGAAACAGTTCTGGGTGACTAACACACCCGAAGAAGATGCATCAACATGCTCATTCTTCTTTTGGGTGGTGTGGAAATCCGGATATTTTCCTATTTTTGCTCGGACTTATAACAATTATAAGTTGGAGCAGGACCAACGTTCCCCTGCTCAGCATAAAAAGCGGGTTCGGTCAATACATCCATATTATTATCCTGGTTAAGGCCTGACATGGTCGCTACCTGGGGAAAGAGAGAGAGGAGAAAACACTTAGCGTATGCTCTTGCAAAGATCAGATTGGTTATTTATCTTATCTAATCGATGTCTCCCACTACTATTATCAAATTTTCCTTCAAACCTAAAAAAGAAAATTTAGCCAGGATTAATTGCATTCTATAACTTCGCTAATCGTTTAGCCAGGCCAGTGCCGGTACTTCTGAGGGAGGTTCCCCGTGCTTTCGCACGGACCTACTTAAAATAAACCTCATTTTCCCAGAGTCGTAGCCCCGTTGACACCTTTCTAAACACCTAATGAGTTAGCTAATTGTAAAGTGCAAAACTCTCCCGGGAGTAACTCTTACTCACAGTGGGTATTGGGATCCAACTATCTAATAGAAGGTATGCAATCTCATTGCAAATTTCAACACTTGAAATTCCCGATAATACTTTTGCCCCTAACGTCCTATAACCTTGACGAAAGCCAACAAACCATAGTCCGCTAGTCAAGTTCAACCCGTACATTTCATGATTGAATTAAACCCACCTGCACGACCCTTGACGAAAGCTAACAATGCCGTAAGACTACCCTAATCCAATCGCATCATATGTAGCAGATAAGCAGTAAGTAGCTACCGCACACTATGCCTTGACGAAAGCCAACAAACGTAGCACGAATACTAAATATTACTTAGCTGAAATGTCGCAGGGCTACGCAGGTTTTTAGAAAAACCTGTTGCGTAATGAACTTGATGTAGTTATAGAAACAAGTGATTTTTGAAAAAGAGTGTTTTTGAGGCTTTTTTCTAGTTTTGCTAAAGAGGTCACTCCCGGTGAAGGGATTTTGGCTCTTTCCTTATCGAATAAGGTGCAGGATATTTCATAAATATCGCTTTGCAAAGCAAGAACTAAAAGAAGCAATCAAAAGACAAAATCGAGTTGGTTGTAGCACCTGCTAGTTTTGTTAAAGAGGTCACTCCCGGTGAAGGGATCTCGGCTCTTTTCTTATCGAATAAGGAGCTGGATATTCTATAAGGAATACCGCTATGCAAAACAAAAACTAGAGCTACCCTTTTTTGAAAATATGATTCTACAATATTTTTATGTTTCTTTTCTTTTCATTAATCTCATTAATGAAGTCTTATCAATTATGCTTTCTAAGTATCACAGAAGAAACGAAAATACAACGTACGCTTATACCATCCGCATTCGCCACAGTGTCCTGTTATGCACCATTAGGTTACTTAACCAACGGCATAGCGGGGCGGGACCGGCGCGGGTGCAAAACATAAGCAACGTTTATTATATATCATATATATATAATAATAAAGCAATTGTCTCAAATATATAAAGTGATCACATCACAGAATATCAGCAGCAAAAGATAACATATGAAATATTGGATATACTGGAAATTCCGTGTTTTATTTTAAGCCAGTATAAAACACGGATTTCACGTTCGCGATGAATAGCCAAATCCACATCCCTAGACCCCTACGAGAGCGGTGAGCAACCCTACCAATTCTAGAGTTATGAGACCCAGACTCGACTCCTCGAGATGGTCTCCCACTGGACTCTAGAACCCGGTTACTTGTGCTCGCCTCCTTGGGTTTATCCTAAGGCGGAAACATAAATAATATACAATAATGGTGACATCATCCTCAACCCGGAAGTGCCCCAATAAAAGAATATTACATACATTGAATTTTACATGAATAAAAATAAAAACTCTCATCTCACATAAAACCCTCAGCTATTCAAAACACGACGATCCAATATAACATATCACAGCAACTCATAATATCACATGTCATCAACATAAGTAAATATGCGTATCACAATTGTCGTTGACATATAGCAACAAAAATGGTGATACACCACATATTACACTTACGGTCGCAAAAAAGAAAATGTCGAACTACAACATTTGGAATCCACAATCATCTTAGACATCATAAACCCAAAATATCACATACTTTGGATTTCATGCCTAACTCTATAAATTCCACATATTGTATCACATTCCAGAAAAAAGCTAGACGACGTTAAACATTTCGATCGAATCAACAAACACCTAAAATTTCCCAAAAAGCTCAACACTTGAGCACAGTTTAAAAATATTCATCACATGCCACAGTACAAATGGACCAACCGTAGAAGGGTTAACCCCTGCCTCACCTATGGCGCCGCAGAACTATCGCAAACCCTAGGGTTTGGCGGCGGTTCTTACGGTCATAGAATCGAGTTAGGGTTTTGTTCTTCCAGAGGGTCCACCACATTACTTGCATGATATTTTAATGTTCTTTAACTCGGAAAAAATCCATCTCTTGGAAAATTTTCCGTCGAGGGTGTTAGTTATATGTATGCCCTAGAGGCCATTACTGTACATTGGATGTATATTGTAGTGGATGCTGGGACATATATAGGTAGGACTTTCTTGCTCGACATGATAGTACGCTATCTGGTTGCTCTTTATCTTAACATGTATACTTTCTGTCTCTCTGATTACATGTTGATAAAGCCCTTAGGATGTGTACTCGACTTCCAGGACTATAATGCAGATCATACTAGTGGGACCTGGGTAGTCAATGAGTACATCCTTCATTGTTCATAGTCGTGGGAATATCGAGACGGGGCATCGATATTCCAGAGTAGACTAGCGCATATCTTCTCGACCCTTGCGATGGGCGATGGATGATCCCATATCCATTGGTGTTTGACATTGAAGATGGTATGCGGGTGCTCAGTGGAGACTGGGTACACTGAACGGACTCACCGAGAACTCCCAGATGGTATTATACCTCACGCCAGATGGCAGTTCTCTGGTGACACTGGTACAGCTTAGTCTGTTGACCCGAGATCATCATAGAGTCTTGTGTGTCTCCCACTGTGCTTTGATTTCCACCCTACCACGGCTCTACTGAGTTGTGCAAACAGGTGGTTTTTGGGTACAGTCCCGATTCACATGGAGGCAATGAGCGATAGGAGGGAATTCGTCTCTCCCGGTATTGGGGGTTGATGTTGTGCTATGCTCGACTGGCCATAACAGGAAATCCCTGGCCAGGGTTGCAGTGACCTACTGGTAAGTGTTATCAGTAGTTTCACGAATGTTATGGACCTCACGTCGGCATGACTTATCAAGCTACTGGGGTCTGACGTTTACCACCCCTAGGCGAGATATGCGATATATCAGACGAACAGACCGGACTATACGGTAAGTGTTACTGGTTGGATTCACAGGAGTGTGAGCTGGCTTGCTCATCGATCTTCTGATCGCTCAATACCCGGGTGGCCGTTACGTTTAGCAGACCGGTTGCGGCTTGTGGGTGTTTGATATGATCATCATCCGCTGCCGGCGTATTGACGAGTCTTTAGAGTCCTACACAGAGGTTTCCTGGCTCAAGCGAAACAAAATAGGAGCGCATATGAGATATGTGCGGGACCGAGAATAATACGTGTATATGATACCGTATTTCATTCTCGCGATGAATGTGTCGAATGGTTGTATGTGATATAACCTAGTTATCGAATCAAGGATTGATTCGATAAGCCGATACATTGGATACTAGCCGGTTATATGCGATATAACCGGATCATTGAATCAAGTGTTGACTTAATGATTTAATGTATAATTATATATTTGATATATTACTTTGCATTAACTAGTATTGGTTCACTTTAAATGGATTTACTCACTTGGTTTGTACACATTGTATATGTGATATATTTTGTGCACATGATTGTATCATGTTTGATGATACATGCAAGCTAGGGTTAGTGTAAAGAATTAGACCATGGTTAAGTTTATGATTAGGGTTTTCTTTTTAATTACTTATTCATTTATTTATTCTTTTTGTTTTTTTTTTTGGGAAAAGAAAATGAAGATGAGAAAAGAATGGTTGCTATTTTTGTTTGCTAGTTGAAGATTCTTGAAGCTTTGAATTAGTCCACCATCCTTGTCTTATACTTAACCCTAACCATTCTAATTAACCATGGTCCATTCTCTACAACTAACCAAGGGTTAGTAAATGATAAGTATTGATTTATTTATCATTTACATAATACTTATCATATTCTTTTTCTTCATCTTCTTCTTCTTCAACATGAGGAGAAAGCTTGCTACATCAATGGTGATTGATGAAAAAGTGTAGGAAATCCAAAACTAAAGTCTACCCACTTCCTATTTCTTCATCCTCTACCTCTTGCCAAGTTGTATAGGGTGTTTCCTTCACAAGTTTTCAAGGCTTGGTGAAGTTGGAGCTTGTTCTTGTGATGCCTCGACGTAGATCATCTTCGGCATCGAACCGACGATCAAGCCCGCCCATTCTTCGATGATGCCAATGCTAGAGTCAAGGGTTCGATTTGGACAGCGGAGGGAGATTATCGCGGATCTTAGGAAGTGGTGGACCGGATCTACAAAGGTTGTAGTCACTTTCCCTTAGCATTTAATTCGATTACATGCTTGCTTCGCCTATATATCTAGTTAACGATCCGTATTAGGGTTTGTAGGCACTTGTAAAATTGGATTTGTGCATGTTTGATCACTTGTGAGACTCCATTAGAGTGCCTAGGAACCCTACAGTGGTATCAAAGCTTAGCTAGAGCCTTAGGCGAAGTCCCGACGGAATTAGAAGTCCGATCGACCCAAAACCCAAACCTAAAAATGCTCTCTAGACTTTTTTTGAAATTCGTGGTTTTTTCGAAATTAAAAATATGCAGAAAAATCAGCAGGTAATCCTAAGACTTACTGTGAAATTCGAGAGCATGATTCCTCAAGAGTGCGGCGGAACCGCGGCACAAGCATGGCTTGTGCGGCGGTTCCGCGGCGAAGTTGTCCCATCATCTGTTTAACTTTTCACAGTAACTCCTAGTTTTTAGTGCTGGTTTTCCTGGGAATATTTTAATATTTATTCCAGAGTTTATTTTCTGGGTTGTATTGGGGACTCGGTATATCGATCGGATTGTCAAATTCTGTCTGTGTGCTTTTCCGGATAATCTTAGAATATGTTAAAAAGTTCGACCGAATATAAATACCCACTTTTTCCCCTGCCGGGAAATTTCCAATTGTTGGATTTTTCCATAGTTTAACGACGTTCTAAGTAGTGCAAGTAACGCGATGGACCCTCTAGAAGACAACAAACCTTAACTCGATTATGTGACCGTCTTGAACTGCCCTTTGAACCTTCGGGTTTGGGGCAGTACGGCGTACCACATGTGAGGCATTGGCTTGACCCTTCTACGGCTGGACCGTTGGTACTGAGGCACGAACTGAATGTTGTTAGACTTATTCCATGTGTTGAGCTGTACCGGGAAAACTTGGGTGTTCGATTGTTCGATCGGAAAGTTTAACATTTTCCATTTATCCGGAATGTGATACAATACTTGGAATTCGCAAATAGTTATGAGATGACTGGATGAATGTTATAAACATAGCAGTTTAGTCTCACTTGATCGGTTGCCACGGAATTTTGATATGATCAAAAGTCCGTTGCAATCACGTAGCGTACGCGGATACTCGCCGGGTAAACTTAATAGACAGCCTCACCCTATAAGCCCCGACCAAGTGACTGTAGGAGAACCCCGTCGCCGAAAGCATCCGTCCGGGTGCTCGCGGTAGCGGTGTTCCGCCTTGGTGCACTTCGTCGATGGTTTTGGGGGTGCGGCCGTCTACTAAAGTTTGCGACGAGCATTCGATCAGAATGTCGGGAATCCTGTTGAATTGCCCGACTTGATATTGAAAAGAGTTTTCGATAATGAGACTAAAATGCGGGGTTTATAATTGTTAGGCATGCGATGTCTAAGTATTTCATTTGGTCAGGCATGCGATGTCTGAGGAGGTTGCGGATTCCAACTGTTGTAGTTTTACACTTTCTTT
Organism: Agapanthus africanus; assembly: GCA_030015575.1. NCBI lineage: Eukaryota > Viridiplantae > Streptophyta > Magnoliopsida > Asparagales > Amaryllidaceae > Agapanthus > Agapanthus africanus. The sequence goes on along the minus strand of JASDDO010000029.1, from coordinate 209,385,689 downwards.
TCTGTGACCGTAAGTGTAATATGTGATATCGCCGGTTTCGTTGCTATATGTTAACAACAATTGGGATGCGCATATTTACTTACGTTGATGACATGTGATGTTATGTGTTGCTGGATATGTTATATTGGATCGTCGTGTTTGAATAGCCGAGGGTTTTTTATGTGAGATGAGTGTTTTTCATTTTCATTCATGTAAAAACTTGTATGTAATATTCTTTTATTGGGGCACTTCCAGGTTGCGGATGTTGTCACCATTTGTATATTATTTACTTTTCCGCATTAGGATAGACCCAAGGAGGGGAGCACAAGTAACCGGGTTCTGGGGTCCAGTAGGAGACCAACTCGAGGAGTCGAGTCCGGGTCTCCTAACCATAGAATTGGTAGGGTTACTTGCCGCTCTCGTAGGGGTCTAGGGGTGTGGGATTGGCTATTCATCACAACCGTGGAATCCGTGTTTTATACTGGCTCGTATTGAAAACACGGACGTCCTAGTATATCCAATATTTCATATGTATCTTCTGCTGTGATTTATCTGTGATCATGTGATGTTCTGTGACAGATATTATATATAGTATATATGATATATTATATAAACGTTGCTTATGTTTCACACCCGCGCTAGCCCTGCCCCGCTCTGCCGTTAGTTACCTAACCTAACGGTGCAGACGGGACATCGAGGCGAATGCGGATGGCATAAGCGTACGTTATATTTATCTGTGATGGTTAGGTGGACTTAAATGATGGGATATTCATTAATAAGATTAATGAAAGAAAATAAACCTAATTGATGTTGTGGAATCGAATTTCAAAATAAAAACAGGTAGCTACAGTTCTTGCTTTGCATCGCGGTGTTCATTATAGAACATCCTGCACCTTATTCGATGAGGAAAGGACCGAGATCCCTTCACCGGGAGTGACTCCTTTAGCAATAACTGGCAGATGCTACAACCCTCGGTTTGTCTTTGATCGCTTCTATAGTTTCCGCTTTGCACAGTGATATATATGATATATCCCGCACCTCATTCGACGAGGAAAGGGCCGACGATCCCTTCACCGGGAGTGACCCCTTTAGCAAAACTTGAAAAGCCTCGAAAACATTCCATTTAAACACCATTTGATTCTGCAACGAGATCAAGTTCAAAGCGTTAAAGGTTTTCACAAAAACCATTCGCAACCCTCCGTCATTTTAGGAAGTAGAGTACTTAGTATTCGTGCTACGTTTGTCGACCATAGCCGAGGCGTAGTGTGCGGTAGCTAAGTGATGTCTTCCTACACAGCATATGATGCGATTAGTTAGGACAGTCATGTGGCTTTGTTGACCTTAGCCAAGGGTCATGTGGGTGGGTCTAATTAATCACGAAATGACGGGTAGAACTTGACTAGTATCTATGATTTGTTGACCTTAGCCAAGGTCATAAGTGCTAGGGGTAAAAACCTTTATCGGGAGTTTCAAGCGTTGAAATTTGCAATGAGATTGCATACCTTCTATATGATAGTTGGATCCCGATACCCACTGCGAGTAATTGTTACTCCTGGGAGAGTTTTGCACTTTGCAATTAGCCGATCAAGTAGGTGTCTAGAAAGGTGTCAACGGGGTTACGCCTCTGGGAAAACGAGATTTACTGTAATTAGGTCCGTGTGAAAGCACGGGGAACCTCCCTCAAAGTACCGACACTGGCCTGGCTGAAAGATTGGCGAACTTGTAGAGTGTAATTAATCCCGGCTAGTCTTTCCATTTAAGGTTTGAAGGAAGATTTGATAAAAACAGTGGGAGCCATCCTGATTAGATAAAGTATATAACCAATCTAATCTTGCAAGAGCGCACGCTGAGTGTTTTCTTCTTTCTCTCTCCTGGTAGCGACCATATCACGCCTTAATCAAGATAATAAAATGGATGTATTGACCGAACCCGCTTGTTATACTGAGCTGGGGAACGTTGGTCCCGCTCCAACTTATAAGTGTTATAAGACAGAGCAGGAATTAGGGGAATACCAGAATTCCCGTGCCGCCCAAACGAAGAGAGTGCATGCTGATGCATCATCTTCGGGTGTGTTCATTACAAAGAACTGTTTCTCAGTATCCTCTGCATCCTGGGTATATGATACCGGATCAGGATCCTAGATATGTAATCTGTTACATAGGGCTACAAAAGGGTAGAAAACTGAGAACGGGTGATAAGTTTCATGAGACAGAAAACGGGGCAAGTGTTGCAGCCAAGTCTGTTGGTCACTGTCACTCTGTATTACCAATACATTGATTCTGAACAAATGCTATTAGATACCGAACCTGATATACAAAATCATATCAGTCTCTTTATTAGTAAAGAAATGATAAAATTTTGTATTGATGGATAATGTTTTGAACATTTCCTATATCAAAAGTTGATCGGTTCAGGCACGTTATCTAAAAGCATTGATGTTCTAAATCAAACTACAGTTCCTAGTATACAGAACACACACAAGAGGAAGAGTTCAGAAATGAACGAATTCTTCTTGAGGTATTGTAGACTAGGTCATATCAATGCGACCCGACTAGCTGAAGTTACATTTAGATGCATATTTAAATCAGTTTGAATTTACATCTTGTGAAACTTGTCAGTCATGTCGCAAAGATTAGATGACCATAGCTCCGTTTGCTGAAAACTGAGAAAGAGTTAGTAAACTCTTGGGACTGATGCATGATGATGTATGTAAGGTCTCCTGTCTACTGTAGGGTTCCTAGGCACCTTAATGAGGTCACACAAGGCATTGAACATGCCATATTAAAATTTTAACGGTGCCGAGAGACCCGACTACGGATCGTTTGCTAGAATTCTAGGAGAAACTAAAAGCTAGTTAACAGTTAACTACTGAGATACGGAAATTACAACCTTTGTAGATCCGGATATCCACCTCCACGGCTCCGCAACGAAGTCTTCTCGCTGTCCATCTTGAAGCATGGACTCTCGTGACGGCTTCATCGGAGAAACGTGCGGAATAGGTCGTCGGCTTTGTGTCAAAGACGATCTACGTCGAGGTTGCACAAACTCAAGCTCCGACTTCACAAACTTGTGAAACTTGTGAAGTAACACCCAAAACAACTTGGCAAGAGGTAGAGGGTGAAGAAATAGGAGGTGGGTTCACTTTAGAATTGGATTTATCTCACTTTAACTCAAGTTGCCATTGATGGACCTTGAGCTTTTCTTTTGAAGATGAAGAAGAAGAAGAGCTAGAATTATGATAAGTGTTGTATAAAATAAAAAGAAAATCTATACTTATCATAACTCTAACTCAAGTTAGGTGTAGAGAATAAACCATGGTTAGTAGAGTGGGTTAGGGTTAAGCAAGAGGATAAGAATGGTTGCTAAAGTCAAGGGTTCATGAAGCTTCATATATGAAACAAAAATAGCCACCATTCTCATTTTGAATTTATCCACATAAATAAACAAATAAATGAATAAATAAATATGGAAAACCCTAATTACAAAATAACCATGGTTTAATTCTATTCACTTAACCATATGATCAAGTATCATCAAACATGATACAAAAAGTGCACAAAAGTATATCACATATACAATGTGCAATCCAAGTGAGAAAAAATCCGTTTAAAGTGAACCAATACTAGTTAATGCAATGCAATATATCAAATATATAATTATACATTAAATCATTAAATCAACATTTGATTCAATGATCCGGTCATGTCACACATAACCGGCTACAAACCAATGTATCGATTTATCGAATCAATGATTCGATAACTAGGTCATATCGAATATAACCAATCGAAACATATATCCCGAGAATGAAATGCGGTATCATATACACGCATTATTCTCGGTCCTGCACATATCTCATATGCGCTCCTATTTCGTTTCGCTTGAGCCAGGGAACCTCTGTGTAGGACTCTAAAGACTCGTCAATACGCCGGTAGCAGATGATGATGGCAAGCGGTCTGCTAAACGTAAAGGCCACCCGGGTATTGAGCGATCAGAAGATCGACGAGCTAGCCCGCTCACACTCCTGCGAATCCGACCAGTAACACTTACCATACAGTCCGGTCTCTTCGTCTGATACGTCGCATATCAAGTCTAGGGGTGGTATACGTCAGACCCCAATAACCCGATAAGTCGTGCCGATGTGAGGCTCGTAACGGGTCGAGAAACTACTGGTAACACTTACCAGTAAATCTCTGATCAGCCCTGGCCAGGGACTTCCCTGCTACGGCCAATCGAGCACAGCGCAACATCAACTCCCAATACCGGGAGAGACGAAACCCCTCCTATCGCTCATTGCCTCCATGTGACTCGGGACTGTACCCAAAGACCACCGTTTTGCACGCCCTCATGGACTTGGTAAGGTGGAGATCAAAGCACAGTGGGAATCACACAAGACTATATGACGATCTCGGGTCTACAGACTAACCTGTACAAGTGTCACCTGAGAACTGCCATCTGACGTGAGGTATAATACCATCTGGGAGTTCTCGGCGAGTCCGTCCAGTGTACCCAGTCTCCACTGAGCACCCGTATACCATCTCTGATGTCAAACACCAATGGATATGGGATCATCCATCGCCCATCACATGGGTCGAGAAGCGTATACGCTAGTCTACTCTGGTATATCGATGCCCCGTCTCGATACACCCACGACTAGGGACCTTGAAGGATGTACTTATGAACTACCATGTCCCCACTAGTATGATCTGCATCATAGTCCATGTAGTCAAGTACAAATCCTAGGGGCTTTACCAACATGTAACTATAAGACAGTATAAAGAGAGTAGTGTACATGTTAAGATAAATGGCAACCAGATAGCATACTATCATGTCGAGCAAGAAAGTCATCTCTATATATGTCCAAGCATCCAATATAATATACATAATCTGTACAATACTGGCCTCTAGGGCATACATACAACTAACAATCTCCCACTTGCACTAGGGCCAGCTGCTGTAGTATCTCATACCGAGCATCCCGAAGAGTCTCTCAAACTGTATCTGGGGAATGGCCTTCGTGAGTGGATCCGCCGTGTTGTTCTTCGTGTCAACTCTCCTGACCTCGATCTCCCGGCGATCAACTATCTCCCGGATCAGGTGATACCGCCTCAGAATATGCCTGGATCGCTGATGGGACCTGGGTTCCTTGGCCAAAGCCACCGCTCCATTGTTATCGCAATACAAAGGTATTGGATGCTCAATGGATGGAACCACTCCAAGTTCTGTAATGAACTTCTTGACCCAGACAGCTTCTTTAGCAGCATCGTTGGCAGCGATGTATTCAGCCTCCATCGTCGAGTCTGCCACGGTTTCCTGCTTGGAACTCTTCCAGCTAACCGCCCCTCCGTAAAGGGTAAAGACAAAGCCCGACTGCGACTTAGAGTCGTCCTTATCACTCTAGAAGCTCGAATCGGTAAAGGACTCCACTTGGAGTTCTCCGTTACCATACACCAAGAACATATCTCTAGTCCTTCGCAAGTACTTGAGAATGCTCTTCACAGCTGTCCAGTGACACTCTCCAGGATCAGCTTGATACCTGCTCACTACACTTAGTGAGTATGCTACATCGGGTCTGGTACATAGCATCGCATACATGATAGAGCCTACTGCCGAAGCATAGGGTATCCCTTGCATGCGAGCTCTCTCCAAATCAGTCTTGGGAGACATCTCTTTGGAGAGAGTGACTCCAGAGATCGTGGGCATGTTCCCACGCTTGGACTCTTCCATACTAAACCTCTTTAGTATGGTGTCAATGTACCTGGATTGGGACAATCCCAAAATCCGTTTGGATCTATCTCTATAGATCCTAATTCCCAATATGCAGGAGGCATCACCAAGATCTTTCATTGAGAATCTTTGTGATAAGAAGAGCTTGACCGATTGCAGCATAGGAATATCATTTCCTATCAAGAGTATGTCGTCCACGTACAATACGAGGAAGACAACTTTACTCTCTGCCACCTTTTTGTAGATACAAGGTTCATCTGGATTTTTGACGAAATCAAACTCTTTGATAACGACGTCAAAGCAGATGTTCCAACTCCGCGATGCTTGCTTTAATCCATAAATGGATTTAAGCAACTTGCACACCTTCCCGCTGCTCCCACTGTCTACGAAGCCCTCTGGCTGAGTCATGTACACGCACTCTTCTAAATCACCATTTAGAAAGGCTGTCTTAACATCCATTTACCAGATTTCGTAGTCATGAAAGGCAGCAATGGCAAGCATAATTCGGATGGATTTAAGCATAGCCACTGGAGAAAAGGTCTCGTCATAGTCCACACCTGGTCTTTGACGAAAACCCTTTGCTACAAGTCTAGCTTTGAAAGTCTCCACTTTCCCATCTACACAAAGTTTCTTCTTGAAGATCCACTTGCTCCCAATGGGTTTTACCCCTTCAGGAGCAACTTCCAAAGTCCATACTTTGTTGGTGTACATGGAATCCATCTCAGACCGCATAGCATCCAGCCATTTCACTGAGTCCCCACTCGTGATGGCCTGCTCGAAGCTAGTTGGGTCATCATCCTCAATGATGCAATCCTCGCTTCCACCGTCCATGAGAAAACCGTAGTATCTCTCAGGTTGGCGAGGAACCCTACTAGATCGGCGGAGTGGCTGGGGTTCATCGGGAACTACGGAATCCTCGGGTTCAACCAAATCTTCTGTTGTAGTCTGTGTCGCTGGAACCTCTTCCAGTTCTACCTCAATGCCACTTATCTGTTTTATAAGAAAACCTTTTTCTAAGAAAGTGGCATGTCGAGAAACAAACACCTTTTGTTCCTCGGGGTGGTAGAAGATATACCCTTGTGAATTTTTGGGATATCCTACAAACTTACATAAGACAGATCTTGCCTCGAGTTTGTCCGGATTTTGTCTTTTGACATAGGCTGGACAACCCCATATCTTAATATAATTAAGATGTGGTCTCTTCCCTTTCCTTATCTCATATGGAGTGGTAGGCACTGATTTGGTAGGAACTCTATTCAATAGGTCTATGGCTGTCTCTAGCGCATGTCCCCAGAAGGAAATAGGTAACTCAGCTGTACTCATCATTGAGCGCACCATATCTAATAGGGTGCGGTTTCTCCGTTCAGATACACCGTTGTGCTGTGGTGTATAAGGAGGAGTCAGCTGAGAGAGAATCCCATTCTCTTTTAGGAAGTCCAGGAATTCATTGCTCAAGTATTCCCCTCCTCGATCAGATCGTAGGATTTTAATACTTTTTCCGGTTTGGTTCTCAACTTCTTGCTTATATTCCCTAAATTTCTCAAAAGCTTCTGATTTGTGTTTCATCAGGAACACATACCCGAACCTAGAGAGATCGTCAGTGAATGTAATGAAGTATGAAGAACCATCCCTGGCATGTGTAGACATGGGACCGCATACATCACTATGTATTAGTCCTAAGAGTTCGGTAACTCTTTCTCCGTGTCCCGTAAACGGAGTCTTGGTCATCTTGCCTTTGAGACATGACTGGCAAGTGTCATAGGATGAAAATTCAAACGGATTTAAATATCCATCCTTATGCAACTTAGCTAGTCGTGTCGCATTGATGTGACCCAGTCTACAATGCCACAAGAAGGATTCGTTGAGTTCAGAACTCTTCCTCTTGTGTGTGTTTGTTATGCTCAGAACTGTTGATTGATTTAGAACATAAATGCCATTGCACAACGTGCCTGATCCAACCAACTTTTGGTTATGGAAAATGTTCATAACATTGTCTTGTAAAACAAAATTATATCCTTCTTTACTTAGCAAAGAAACCAATATAATGTTGCATATCAGGTTCGGCATGTAATAGCATTCGTTCAGAACCAATGTATTACCAGTTGGTAATACAAGGTGATATTCCCCGACAGTCTTAGCTGCAACAATTGCACCATTTCCAACTCTAATGTCTTTATCACCTTCTCCAAGTTCTTTACCTTTCCTTAGCCCATGTAACTGATTACATATATGGGATTCCGACCCGGTATCCAATACCCAGGACGTAGAGCAAATGGAGAAACAGTTCTCAGTAACGAACACACCCGAAGAAAATGCATCATCATGTACTTTCTTCATTCGGGTGGCATGGGAATCCTGGTATTCCCCTATATCCTGTTCATTCCTATAACTCTTATAAGAATGATCGGAACCAACGTTCCCCAGCACAGTATAACATGCGGGTTCGGTCAATACATCCATATTATTATCTTTATTAAGGCATGAAATGGTCGCTACCTGGAGAGAGAGAGAAGAAAACACTTTAGCGTAAGCTCGTGCAAGATCAGATTGGTTATTATCTTATCTAATCAGGATGGCTCCCACTGCTTTTTATCAAATCTTCCTCCAAACCCTAAAAGGAAAGACTAGCCGGGATTAATTACACACTACAAGTTCGCCAATCTTTCAGCCAGGCCAGTGTCGGTACTTTGAGGGAGGTCCCCCGTGCTTTCGCACGAACCTAATTACTGTAAACCTCGTTTTCCCAGAGGCGTAACCTCGTTAACACCTTTCTAGACACCTACTTGATCGGCTAATTGTAATGTGTAAAACTCTCCCAGGAGTAACTCTTACTCGCAGCGGGTATCGGGATCCAACTATCTCATAGAAGGTATGCAATCTCATTGCAAATTTCAACACTTGAAATTCCCGATAATCTTTTGCCCCTAGCGTGCTATGACCTTGACGCATGCCAAACAACCCATAGTCCGCTAGTCAAGTTCAACCCGTCATTTCCTGATTGAATTAAACCCACCCGCACGACCCTTGACGCATGTCAAACAACGCCGTGCGAATACCCTAATCCAATCTGCATCATATGCATAAGCAGATAAATACTAGTTAGCTACCGTACACTACGCCTTGACGCATGCCAAACAACCGCAGCACGAATACTAAATAGTACTTATCTGAAATGACGGAGGGCTACGACAGGTTTTCTGAAAACCTATTGCGTAATGAACTTGATATCGTTGTAGAATCAAATGAAGTTTTAAAATGGAGTGATTTTGAGGCTTTTCTGGTTTTGCTAAAGGAGTCACTCCCGGTGAAGGGATCTCGGTCCTTTCCTCGTCGAATGAGGTGCGGGATATATCATATATATCGCTGTGCAAAGCAAAAACCCAAAAGCAGTCAAAAGCAAACCGAGTGTGTAGCATCTGCCAGTTATTGCTAAAGGAGTCACTCCCGGTGAAGGGATCTCGGTCCTTTCCTCATCGAATAAGGTGCGGGGTATATCATATATACCGCTGTGCAAAGCAAGAACTGTAGCTACCTGTTTTATTTTAAAATCTGATTCTACAACATCTTAGGTTTCTTATCTTTCATTAATCACATTAATGAAGTCCCATCATTTAAATACCTAAACATCACAGATAGATATGACGTACACTTATGCCATCCGCATTCGCCTCGATGTCCCCTCGTGCACCGTTAGGTTAGGTAACTAACGACAGAGCAGGGCAGGGCTAGCGCGGGTGAAAAACATAAGTAACGTCTATATAATATATCATATATACTACATACTATATCCATCACATATATCGCAGCAGAATAAACATATGAAATATTGGATATACTAGGACGTCCGTGTTTTCAATACGAGCCAGTATAAAACACGGATTCCACGGTCGTGATGAATAGCCAATCCCACACCCCTAGACCCCTACGAGAGCGGCAAGCAACCCTGCCAATTCTAGGGTTAGGAGACCCGGACTCGACTCCTCGAGTTGGTCTCCCACTGGACCCCAGAACCCGGTTACTTGTGCTCCCCTCCTTGGGTCTATCCTAATGCGGAAAAGTAAATAATATACAACGGGTGACAACTTCCGCTACCTGGAAGCGCCCCAAAAGAAAGAATATTACATACAAGTTTTTACATGAATGAAAATCAAAAACACTCATCTCACATAAAAACCCCCCGGCTATTCGAACACGACGATCCAATATAACATATCCAGCAACACATAACATCACATGTCATCAACGTAAGTAAGTATGCATACCCCAATTGTCGTTGACGTATAGCAACGAAACCGGCGATATGAACATACTACACTTACGGTCACAGAAAAGAAAGTGTAAAACTACAACAGTTGGAATCCGCAACCTCTTTAGACATCGCATGCCTAACAGATATAAATCCCGCATTTTAGTCTCATTATCGAAAACTCTTTTCAATACCATATGGGACTAAATTGCTAGATTTATAACATTCATTCAGTTATCACATAACTGTGTGTGAATTCCAATTATTGTATCTCATTCCGGATAAATAGAATATATCAAACTTTCCGATCGAACATTCGAACACCCAAGTTTTCCTGGCACCGATCAACACATGAAATAGGTTCAAAGACATTCATTTCATACCTCAGTACCAACGGTCCAGCCGTAGAAGGGTCAAGCCAACGCCTCATATGTGGCACGCCGTACTGCCCCAAACCCGAAGGTTCAAAGGGCAGTTCAAGACGGTCACATAATCGAGTTAAGGTTTGTTGTCTTCTAGAGGGACCATCGAGTTACTTGCACTACTTAGAACGTCTTTTAACCACAGAAAAATCCAACACTTGGAATTATTCCGGCAGGGGAAAAATTGGGTATTTATATCCGGTCGAACTTTTTAACATATTCTAAAAAATTATCCGGAAAGCCAAACAGACAAAATTTGATATTCCGATCGAAACTCCGAAACCCCAAAACCACCTCTGAGAATTCAACTCTTGAAAAATTATTAAAAATTCCCAGAAAAAGAAGCACTGGAAATGAAGAAATACTGTGCAAATAAAATAAAATAATTCGGCCGTACCGCCGCGGAACCGCCGCACGAGCCTTGCTCGTGCCGCGGAACCGCGGCAGTTTGAAAGAGATAGGGGCACGAATTTCACAGTTTTTGTTAAATTCACCTGCTTATTATTCTGCATATTTTTAATGTTGAAAAAACCACTGTTTTCAAAAAAGTACAGAGAGCAATTTTCCGGGTTAAGTTTTGGTTCGATCGGACTTCAAATTCCGTCTAGACTTCGCCTAAGGCTATAGCTAGGCTCTGATACCACTGTAGGGTTCCTAGGCACCTTAATGAGGTCACACAAGGCATTGAACATGCCATATTAAAATTTTAACGGTGCCGAGAGACCCGACTACGGATCGTTTGCTAGAATTCTAGGCGAAACTAAAAGCTAGTTAACAGTTAACTACTGAGATACGGAAATTACAAGCTTTGTAGATCCGGATATCCACCTCCACGGCTCCGCAACGAAGTCTTCTCGCTGTCCATCTTGAAGCTTGGACTCTCGTGACGGCTTCATCGGAGAAACGTGCGGAATAGGTCGTCGGTTTTGTGTCAAAGACGATCTACGTCGAGGTTGCACAAACTCAAGCTCCGACTTCACAAACTTGTGAAACTTGTGAAGTAAACACCCAAAAAAACTTGGCAAGAGGTAGAGGGTGAAGAAATAGGAGGTGGGTTCACTTTAGAATTGGATTTATCTCACTTTAACTCAAGTTGCCATTGATGGACCTTGAGCTTTTCTTTTGAAGATGAAGAAGAAGAAGAGCTAGAATTATGATAAGTGTTGTATAAAATAAAAAGAAAATCTATACTTATCATAACTCTAACTCAAGTTAGGTGTAGAGAATAAACCATGGTTAGTAGAGTGGGTTAGGGTTAAGCAAGAGGATAAGAATGGTTGCTAAAGTCAAGGGTTCATGAAGCTTCATATATGAAACAAAAATAGCCACCATTCTCATTTTGAATTTATCCACATAAATAAACAAATAAATGAATAAATAAATATGGAAAACCCTAATTACAAAATAACCATGGTTTAATTCTATTCACTTAACCATATGATCAAGTATCATCAAACATGATACAAAAAGTGCACAAAAGTATATCACATATACAATGTGCAATCCAAGTGAGAAAAAATCCGTTTAAAGTGAACCAATACTAGTTAATGCAATGCAATATATCAAATATATAATTATGCATTAAATCATTAAATCAACATTTGATTCAATGATCCGGTCATGTCACACATAACCCGCTAGAAACCAATGTATCGATTTATCGAATCAATGATTCGATAACTAGGTCATATCGAATATAACCAATCGAAACATATATCGCGAGAATGAAATGCGGTATCATATACACGCATTATTCTCGGTCCTACACATATCTCATATGCGCTCCTATTTCGTTTCGCTTGAGCCAGGGAACCTCTGTGTAGGACTCTAAAGACTCGTCAATACGCCGGTAGCAGATGATGATCATATCAAGCACCCACAAGCCGCAAGCGGTCTGCTAAATGTAACGGCCACCCGGGTATTGAGCGATCAGAAGATCGACGAGCTAGCCCGCTCACACTCCTGCGAATCCGACCAGTAACACTTACCATACAGTCCGGTCTCTTCGTCTGATACGTCGCATATCAAGTCTAGGGGTGGTATACGTCAGACCCCAATAACCCGATAAGTCGTGCCGATGTGAGGCTCGTAACGGGTCGAGAAACTACTGGTAACACTTACCAGTAAATCTCTGATCAGCCCTGGCCAGGGACTTCCCTGCTACGGCCAATCGAGCACAGCGCAACATCAACTCCCAATACCGGGAGAGACGAAACCCCTCCTATCGCTCATTGCCTCCATGTGACTCGGGACTGTACCCAAAGACCACCTTTTTGCACGCCCTCATGGACGTGGTAAGGTGGAGATCAAAGCACAGTGGGAATCACACAAGACTCTATGACGATCTCGGGTCTACAGACTAACCTGTACAAGTGTCACCTGAGAACTGCCATCTGACGTGAGGTATAATACCATCTGGGAGTTCTCGGCGAGTCCGTCCAGTGTACCCAGTCTCCACTGAGCACCCGTATACCATCTCTTATGTCAAACACCAATGGATATGGGATCATCCATCGCCCATCACATGGGTCGAGAAGTGTATACGCTAGTCTACTCTGGTATATCGATGCCCCGTCTCGATACACCCACGACTAGGGACCTTGAAGGATGTACTTATGGACTACCGTGTCCCCACTAGTATGATCTGCATCATAGTCCATGTAGTCAAGTACAAATCCTAGGGGCTTTACCAACATGTAACTATAAGAGAGTATAAAGAGACTAGTGTACATGTTAAGATAAATGGCAACCAGATAGCATACTATCATGTCGAGCAAGAAAGTCATCTCTATATATGTCCAAGCATCCAATATAATATACATAATCTGTACAATACTGGCCTCTAGGGCATACATACAACTAACATCTACACATGCCAGGACTGGTTCTTTATACTTCATTATATTCTCTGATAATCTCTCAAGATTCTGACATATGTTCCTGTTGAAACACAAGTCCGAACCTTTTAAGATATTCACAGAATATAAGTTAGAAGTAGAGAACCAATAACCGGGTATAAGTATTATGTCCTATGATGAGATCAGGGAGAAGAATACTTGTGCATGGCATTCCTGGACCATTCTAAAGGAAAATGAGATTCTCTCTCAGTATTACTCCTCTGAATACACCACAGCACAACGGTGTATCGGGGTGGAGCAATCACACAATATTAGATATCGTGTGCTCTATGATGAGTATTACTGAGTTACCTATTTCCTTTTGGATGTTATGCGCTTGAAAAGCTGCATACCTATTGAATTAGGTTCGAATCAAATCACTGCCTACCACTTCATATGTGATATGGAAAGGGAAGATCCTATCTCTTAAGTAAGTTAAGATTTGGGATTGTCCGGCCTATGTCAAAAGAAAAATCCGAACAAGATCAAGGCAAGGTCAGTTCTGTAGAACTGGAAAGGTTCCAGCTATACGAAACTACAGCTGATGATTTGACAGAACCAAAGGATTCAATAGTTTCCGACGAACCTCAGCCTCTCCGCCGATCTAGTAGGGTTCCTCACCCACCTGAGAGATACCTTGGTTTCTCGATGACAGTGGGAGCATGGAATACATCATGAGATGATGACCCAACTAGATTCGAGCAGGCCATCAAGAGTAGGGACTCTGTAAGAATGGCTGGATGCTTAGCAATCTGAGATGGAATCCATATACACCAACAAAGTATGGACTTTGGTTGCGATATCTGAAGGGTTAAATCCCCATCAGGAGCAAGTATATCTTGAGAAGATTACTTGGTGTAGATGGAAAAGTTGAGACTTTCAAAGCTAGGCTTATTAAAGGTTTTAGTCATCAACCAGGCATGGATAATGATGAAACCTTTTCCAAGTGACTATGCTTAAGTCCATCCGGATCCTACTTAACATTGCTACATACCATGACTACGATATCTGGTGGTTGGGTGCCCTGACTGCTTTTCTAAATACTGATTTAGAAAAGAACGTCTATAAGAACACAGCCAGAGGTCTTCGTAAACAGTGGGAGCAGCGGAAACGTGTGCAAGTTGCTTTACATAATGAAGCAGGCATCGCGGAGTTGGAACGCCTGTTTTGATGTGATAGTCAAAGTGTTTGACTTCATCAAAATGATAAACGAACCTTGTATATACAAAAGGGTAGTAGAGAGTAAGGTGGTCATCTTCGTATTGTACGTAGACAACATACTCTTGATAGGAAAAGAGTTTCCTATACTACGATCGGTCAATCTCCTATTATCAAAAGGATTCTCCAAATAGGATAAAGATGATACCTCCTAAATCCTGAGATTTGGACCTATGAGATAGATCTAAAGGGATATTAGGGTTCTCACTAGGTATAATGAGATTGTATCAATCGATCCTGGGGAGAATCACTGGAAGTGTTCCATGGTGATAAAGACGACTGAATGTCAGTCACAGGCACTGTCTTTACCCTCAGTAAAGGAACGGTATGTTGGAAGAGTTCCAAGCTCGATACCGTGGCAAACTAGACGATAAAGGCTGGTAACATCGCTATTAAAGATACTGCTAAAGAGGCAGTTTGGGTGTATGTTGGTTCATAAGATGAACTAGGTTTCTGCCATTGTATGACAATGGAAGTGTGGCTTCGGCCCTGGAACCCTGGTCCCATCAGTGACCCAGACATATTCTGAGGCAGCATCACCTGATCATGGAGATAGTTGATCTCCAGGGTGATCAAGGTTAGGAGAGTAGACTCGGAGGACAACACGGCGGATCCACTCACGAAGGCCTTTTCCCAAAGAGAGACTTTTAAGGGATGGTTGAGTATGTGATACTGCAACCACTGCTACAGATGGCCCTAGTGCAAGTGGGAGATTGTTAGTTATATGTATGCCCTAGAGGCCATTACTGTACATTGGATGTATATTGTAGTGGATGCTGGGACATATATAGGTAGGACTTTCTTGCTCGACATGATAGTACGCTATCTGGTTGCTCTTTATCTTAACATATATACTTTCTGTCTCTCTGATTACATGTTGATAAAGCCCTTAAGATGTGTACTCGACTTCCAGGACTATGATGCAGATCATACTAGTGGGACCTGGGTAGTCAATGAGTACATCCTTCATTGTTCCTAGTCGTGGGAATATCGAGACGGGGCATCGATATTCCAGAGTAGACTAGCGCATATCTTCTCGACCCATGCGATGGGCGATGGATGATCCCATATCCATTGGTGTTTGACATCGAAGATGGTATGCGGGTGCTCAGTGGAGACTGGGTACACTGAACGGACTCGCCGAGAACTCCCAGTTGGTATTATACCTCACGTCAGATGGCAGTTCTCTGGTGACACTGGTACAGCTTAGTCTGTTGATCCAAGATCGTCATAGAGTCTTGTGTGTCTCCCACCGTGCTTTGATTTCCACCCTACCACGGCTCTACTGAGTTGTGCAAACAGGTGGTTTTTGGGTACAGTCCCGATTCACATGGAGGCAATGAGCGATAGGAGGGGATTCGTCTCTCCCGGTATGGGGGGTTGATGTTGTGCTATGCTCGACTGGCCATAACAGGAAATCCCTGGCCAGGGTTGCAGTGACGTACTGGTAAGTGTTATCAGTAGTTTCACGAATGTTATGGACCTCACGTCGGCATGACTTATCAAGCTACTGGGGTCTGACGTTTACCACCCCTAGGCGAGATATGCGACATATCAGACGAACAGACCGGACTATACGGTAAGTGTTACTGGTTGGATTCACAGGAGTGTGAGCGGGCTTGCTCGTCGATCTTCTGATCGCTCAATACCCAGGTGGCCGTTACGTTTAGCAGACCGCTTGCGGCTTGTGGGTGTTTGATATGATCATCATCCGCTGCCGGCATATTGACGAGTCTTTAGAGTCCTACACAGAGGTTTCCTGGCTCAAGCGAAACGAAATAGGAGCGCATATTAGATATGTGCGGGACCGAGAATAATACGTGTATATGATACCGTATTTCATTCTCGCGATGAATGTGTCGAATGGTTGTATGCGATATAACCTAGTTATCGAATCAAGGATTGATTCGATAAGCCGATACATTGGATACTAGCCGGTTATATGCGATATAACCGGATCATTGAATCAAGTGTTGATTTAATGATTTAATGTATAATTATATATTTGATATATTACTTTGCATTAACGAGTATTGGTTCACTTTAAATGGATTTACTCACTTGGTTTGTACACATTGTATATGTGATATATTTTGTGCACATGATTGTATCATGTTTGATGATACATGCAAGCTAGGGTTAGTGTAAAGAATTAGACCATGGTTAAGTTTATGATTAGGGTTTTCTTTTTAATTACTTATTCATTTATTTATTCTTTTTTTTTTTTTTTTTTTGAAAAGAAAATGAAGATGAGAAAAGAATGGTTGCTATTTTTGTTTGCTAGTTGAAGATTCTTGAAGCTTTGAATTAGTCCACCATCCTTGTCTTATACTTAACCCTAACCATTCTAATTAACCATGGTCCATTCTCTACAACTAACCAAGGGTTAGTAAATGATAAGTATTGATTTATTTATCATTTACATAATACTTATCATATTCTTTTTCTTCATCTTCTTCTTCTTCAACATGAGAAGAAAGCTTGCTACATCAATGGTGATTGATGAAAAAGTGTAGGAAATCCAAAACTAAAGTCTACCCACTTCCTATTTCTTCATCCTCTACCTCTTGCCAAGTTGTATACGGTGTTTCCTTCACAAGTTTTCAAGGCTTGGTGAAGTTGGAGCTTGTTCTTGTGATGCCTCGACGTAGATCATCTTCGGCATCGAACAGACGATCAAGCCCGCCCATTCTTCGATGATGCCAATGCTAGAGTCAAGGGTTCGATTTGGACAGCGGAGGGAGATCATCGCGGAGCTTAGGAAGTGGTGGACCGGATCTACAAAGGTTGTAGTCACTTTCCCTTAGCATTTAATTCGATTACATGCTTGCTTCGCCTATATATCTAGTTAACGATCCGTATTAGGGTTTGTAGGCACTTGTAAAATTTGATTTGTGCATGTTTGATCACTTGTGAGACTCCATTAGAGTGCCTAGGAACCCTACAGAGGGTTAATCCGGGTATTTGATATCTGTTCAAACTTTTTAACACCGTCTAGACAACCCGAAAAACTTTTAGAATTACGATTACGAAACACTCCGAGTTGCTTTTGCAGAAAGTTAATATCACATGCAAATTTAGAAAAAACAAACAACACCTGAAACATCAAAACCCAGAGCCTGGAACACAACATAAATTTTAACCCTGAACACCATACTAAAATCGAGCATGCCGGTTTTCAAGGCTCTTTGGCCGGCCAAAATCCGAGGTATGGGGTTAAATTTTGTATTATGTTCATGTTGCATCTCATACAACATTCTGCAGTTGTTTAAAATGTTTTTCGACGACTTTAAAATTTCGACAGAAACTAGATTTGTTTATCGTGTGTTTCGGAGTTGTTTCTGTTTTGTAATTCTACAAACATCGTCTAAATCTCTAGCTTGGCTCTGATACCACTGTAGGATTGCTCGGCACGACAGCAAGGTTTCAGGAGGCATCGTCCATGCCATTTTCAAATTTTTGCCATGCTTAACAAAACTAACCCTAGAATCTTAACTAAAGATTTAGACAATACATTGTGTAAACTGCTTTACAACAAGTGAGTAGGGATTACAACCTTTGCAGTCCGGTCCTTCACGTCTATAGCTCCTTGGTGTGGTTCTTTCGCTGCAATCAATGAACTCCCGGACTCTTGAGAGGCTCCACAAGGTGAATGATGCATACTTGCTTGAAGTCTTCAAAGTCAAAGATGATCTACGTCGAGGAGACACTAACCCAAGCTACCCTCTTCACTAATATGGGACTAGTGAAGCTAACACCCTAAAATAAAATTGCTAATCTAGTAGAGGATGATGAAGTAGGATTTTGGCTCACTTTAGAATTACTTTTCTCTCTAGTTTTTATTCTCCTCTCAAAATCGAAAGTGCTCTCTCAAGTGAAGAGGAAGAAGAAGCAAATAATAGATGAGAGAGTGAATGGCAACCATGGATGAGAAAATATCTAATATCTTTCATGTAGAGACTTAACCATAGGTTTAGATAATGGTTGGGTTAATAAATATCTATTATAAGACAAAACCAGTGGACTAGTCAATGGATCTCCAAGTTTCTACAAGTTTCATGCCATGTGACCATTATGTAAGGTTACTAGGCACACGCACAAGGGTCTATAAGGCATCAACCATGCCCGATTTAAAATTTAGCCGTGCCGAACAACCCTAAACGAAGATCTTAAACTAGAGATTAGACGAAACAAAGCATGTTAAATACTTTAACACTAAGAGTTTGGGATTACAACCTTTGTAGTCCGGTTCTTCACTTCTAAAGCTCCGTGTTGAGGTCCCTTCGCTGCGATCATCATATACCCGGACTCTAGAGAGGCTCCATGAAGAGAATGATGCAAACTTGCTTCCGATCTTCGATAACAAAGATGATCTACCTTGAAGTTTCTTTAACACAAGCTCTCACTCTCAAATGAAGTGAACACCCTAATCTAAATGTCTAGGAAAGATTAAGATGATGAAGTTGGATTTTAGCTCTCATTTGTTTTCATAATCTCACACTAATCCATCACAAAACCCAAAGCTAGAAAGCTTTGCAAGGAGGAAGAAGAAGAAGATGAATGAATAAATCCTTTTGTGATGAATAATGAATTGTTGTTATAATTACAAATGCAACCATGGTTAAAGATGAAAGGCTAACCATTGTAGAGACTTATCTAGGATTAAAGGGTGTGGGTTGGGTTTGGAAATATCTTGCAAAATATCTAAATGAAATATCTTTGCAAGAAACAAATTAAAATCTTCTAGAAGCTTCTAGAAAAGAACTAACCCAAATCAAACCCTAACCTTGTTTAATCTCCACTAAACATGTTGTATTATAATCATATCATGTTACAATATTATATATCACATATACAATATTTATTGTAACAAAATAAAATAATACAATTAACATATATCGCATATATATCAATGTATTACCCGAGTGAGAAATAGAATCTTTTAGTGAGCTTATATCAGTTAATGTAGTTTAATATATCAAATATATAATTATACATTAAATTATCAAATCAACACTTGATCCGATAATCCGGCTATTTCACAAATAACCGACTAATATAATCTGTATCAGTTCATTGAATCAACACTTGATCCGCTGACCCGGCTATATCACATATACCCGGCCGATATCTCATATCGTAAGAATCTAATACGGTATCACATACTCGTATTGTTCTCGGTCCCGCACATATCATATATGTGCTCCTACTCCGTTTTTCCTGAGCCAAGAAAGCTCTATGTAGGACTCTAAAGAATCGTCAATAAGCCGGCGGTAGGTGATGATCATACCAAACACCCACAAGTT
This sequence comes from Agapanthus africanus, assembly GCA_030015575.1. NCBI lineage: Eukaryota > Viridiplantae > Streptophyta > Magnoliopsida > Asparagales > Amaryllidaceae > Agapanthus > Agapanthus africanus. Next base: position 209,365,894 of record JASDDO010000029.1, on the reverse strand, counting down.
GCAAGCGGTCAGCTAAACGTAACAGCCACCCAGGTATTGAGCGCTCAGAAGATCAACAAGCAAGCCTGTACATTCTCCTGTGAATCCAGTCAGTAACACTACCGTACAGTCCGGTCTCTTCGTCTGATATGCCGCATATCTCGCCTAGGGGTGGTATACGTCAGACCCCAATAGCTTGATAAGTCGTGTCGATATAAGGTCCATAATAGTTCGAGAAACTACTGATAACTCTTACCAGTAAATCTCAGCAACCCTGGCCAGGGATTTCCAGTTACAGCCAATCGAACACAGCGCAACATCAACTCCCTATACCGGGAGAAACGAATCCCCTCCTATCGCTCATTGCCTCCATGTGATTCGGGACTGTACCCAAAGCCACCATTTTGCACGCCCTCTTGGATGTGGTATGATGGAAATCAAAGCACAGTGGGAATCACACAAGACTTTATGACGATCTCGGGTCTACAAACTAACCTGTACCAGTGTCACCAGAGAACTGCCATCTGACGTGAGGTATAATACCATCTGGGAGTTCTCGGCGAGTCCGTCCAGTGTACCCAGTCTCCACTGAGCACCCGTATACCTTCTCTGATGTCAAACACCAATGGATATGAGATCATCCATCGCCGATCATATGGGTCAAGAAGCGCATACGCTAGTCTACTCTGGAGTATCGATGCCCTATCTCTGTACTCCCACGACTAGGAACATTTGAAGGATGTACTTGGCGACTACACTGTCCTCACTAGTATGATCGGCATCATAGTCCTGGTAGTCAAGTACTTATCCTATGGTCTTTATCAACATGTAACATAAAGACAATCAGAGTACATGTTAAGATAAAGAGCAACCAGATAGCGTACTATCATGTCGAGCAAGAAAGTCCTCCCTATATATGTCCAAGCATCCACTACAATATACATCGTATGTACAGTAATGGCCTCTAGGGCATAAATATAACTAACAATCTCCCACTTGCACTAGGGCCATCTGTTGTAGTATTGCATACCCAACAATTAGCTGCGGTTGAAGTATCTCATACTCAACCATCCCATAAAAGTGTCTACTGGGAAAAAAGGCCTTTGTGAGTGGATCCGCGCTGTTGTCCTCTGTGTCTACTCTCCTAACCTCGATCTCCGTGGAGATCAACCATCTCCATGATCAGGTGATACTGCCTAAGAATTATATCTGGATCTATGATGAAACGGGGGTTCCTTGGCATAAGCCACAACTCTATTGTCACACAATGGCAGGAACGAAGTTCATCTCATGAACTTATATATATCCAGATTGCCTCTTTGGTAGCATCCTTGGTAACGATGTATCTTGTCTTTAATCGTCTAGTAAGTCACAGTATCTAGCTTGGAACTCTTCCAACATACCGTCCCTCCACTGAGGGTAAAGACAATACCTGCGACTGACATTCAGTCGTCCTTATCATCCTGGAACCTTTCCAGTGATTCTCCCCAGGATCGATTGATACCATCTCACTACACCTAGTGAGAATCCTAACATCCAATTAGATCTATCTCATATATCCAAAACCCAGGATTTTGGAGGTATCACTTTGATCCTATATGGAGAATCATTGTGATAAGTGGAGATTGACCGAGCGTAGCATAAGAAACTCTTTCCCTATCAAGAGTATGTCATCTACGTACTCTACGAGGATCACCACCGTACTCCATACTACCTTTTTTTGTATATAAAAGGTTCATCTACCATTTTGATGAAGTCAAACTCATTGACTATCACATCAAAATAGATGTTCCAACTCCGCGATGCCTGATTTATCACATAAAACATCTTGCACACGTTTCCGCTGCTCCCACTGTATACGAAGCCCTCTGGCTGTGTACTTATAGATTCTCTCTTCCAAATCATCATTTAGAAAAGCTGTCATGACACCCAACCGCCAGATATCGTAGTCATGGTATTGAGCCATGGCAAGTAGGATCTGGATTGACTTAAGCATAGCTTTGAAAGTCTCAATTTTTCCATGTACACCAAGTAATCTTCTTAAGATATACTTGCTCCTGATGGGGATTTAACCCTTCAGATAAAGCAACCAAAGTCCATACTTTGTTGGTGTATAAGGATTCCATCTCAGATCGCTAAGTATCCAGCCATTCTTACAGTGTCCCACTCCTGATGGCCTGCTCGAAATTAAGTTGGGTCATCATATCGTGATGCAATCCTTGCTCCCACCGTTATAGAGAAACCGAAGTATCTCTCAGGTGGGTGAGGAACCCTACTAGATCGGCGGAGAGGCTGAGGTTCGTTAGAAACTATTGAATGCTCCGGGTTTACTAAATCATCAGCTGCAGTTTGTATAGCTGGAACTCCTTCCAGTTCTACCTCATGACCAATAATTTCTTCACAAGAAATTCCCTTTCACAAAGGTGGCATGCTGAGAAACAAAACATTTTTTGTTCCTCGGTTTTGTAGAAGATATTTCCTTGCTTATGCTTGGGATATACAACAAACTTCCACAGAACTGACTTTGCCTCGAGTTTGTCCAGATTTTGTTTTTAGACATAGGCTGGACAACCCCAAATCTTAACATACTTAAGATATAGGCTCTTCCCATTCCATATCACATATGAAGTGGTAGGCAACTGATTTGATTAGAACCCTATTCAATAGGTATGCAACTTCTCAAGTGCATAACTCCCAAAAGGAAATAGGAAACTCAGTAGTACTCATCATAGAGTACACCATATAACATAGGGTGCTATTGCTCCGCCCCGATATACCATCACGCTATGGTGTATATGGAGGAGTAATGCTGAGAGAGAATCTCATTCTCCTTTAGAATAGTCCAGGAATTCCGTGCTCAAGTATTCTCCTCCTTGATCTCATCAAAGGACATAATACTTTTACCCGTTTTTGGTTCTCTACTTCTAATTTATATTCTGTGATTATCTCAAAAGTTTCGGACTTGTGTTTCATCAGGAACATATGTCTGAATCTTGAGAGATCATCAGTGAATGTAATGAAGTATAAAGAATCGATCTTAGCATGTATAGACAGGGGACCTTTCATACATCATCATGTATCAATCCCAAGAGTTCACTAACTCTTTCTCTGTTTCTAATAAACAGAGCTGTGGTCATCTGATCTTTGTGACATGACCGGAAAGTTTCACAAGATATAAATTTAAACTAATTTAAATATGCTTCTAAATGTAACTTCAGCTAGTCGGGTCACATTGATATGACCTAGTCTATAATACCTCAAGAAGGATCCGTTCATTTCTGAACTTATCCTCTTGTGTGTGTTCTATACCTTAAGAACTGTGGTTTGATTTTGAACGTCTATGCTTTTAGATAACGTGCCTTAACTGATCAACTCTTGATATAGGAAATGTTCAAAACATTATCCAACAATACAAAATTATATCCTTCTTTACTAATAAAGAGACTGATATGATGTTGTATATCAGTGTCACGACCCGAAAGTACGGAGCATGACCGGCACTTAGACTACGAACGTCTCAAAGCGTACGTAAGTTAAGTAAGCCGAACCCAGAAATCCAAACCAAGAAAAGGAGTAGAGAGTAGGAAGAACCATATCAAATCAACCTGTATGCAACATAATATACAACGCCTAAAGGCGAGGATCACAACAGAAATGAAGCTCAACCAGCAAGAACCCAAGGAAATATAACACGCGACTCTAAGGTCGAAAGAATAAATATCACTGGTCTCTATCTCAAATAAATATATGTTTGGTTGATGGAACTTCTAGATACAACTGAATACAATATACAATGTATAATGATGGGTATGATACAAATAAACCCACCTACCAGCAAGTCACCCAAAGGAACCATGCCCGCAAAGCCGTAAAGAAATCCGTACGGCAACACCTGCAAGAAACTGGGGCACAACGGGGGTGAGTTGCCAACTCGTGAGTAGAAAAAGATCTACGAACAGAAATCGCATGTATGACGCAATCCTAGGTCATACGATCACTATATATATAATCCTCAAATATAACCAACAATCTCTAACCATGGCTAGTGTAAATATCTAACCCAAGTGTAAACCCATGTGTCTGTGCCAGTGCATCAAGTGGCAATATATATCATATGAATGATGTATGAATGCATGAAACAGAATGCATGTACTGAAGAAAACTGCTTTCATAAATTTATGAGATTCCTGTATTTTTAAAATGAGGTATCATCATGAAATCAGCATAAAACAGTGCCTAGCATCGGCACAAAACATAAATCTCAATATCTCGATATCTCTGTATCACAATCTCTGTACCTCAATATCTCAAATCTCGATGTCTCAATCATAATATCCAGGGCACCGTCAATCCAGATCGGCCCCTACCATCCATCTCATGACTACGACGGTATCCTCCGGATATCCGACGTGTCGGGTAATATCACCGGTCGGTCGTGCTCCCTTGCCAGGCTCAACGCCATCTCCTGCGATTTTCTTGCCCCGGGGTACCGCACCGGGCCCACCATATACCCGAAACGGTTCCTCCACTCCTCGAATCGGGTCTCGAAATCTATCAGCAAACTCATGGTGGACGACTCATACATCATGGAAAAACCGCATTTTTTATTAAAAAGAGAAAGCAGTTTATATATGTTTTGCTGTTTTCCTCCAAAACCAGAAAATCTCATGGAAACCCAAATCCAAATCATCAATAGCATGTGAAATCATGAATATAAGCATGAGAATCCATGAATGCAGCATATAATGAATAACAGTATGCATGAAGTGACAAGTAATAACTACAATGTCAAGCTGGTATATATGGCAAGTACACTAATATCATGTCACTGCTAGCTATCAAGCTAAATCAAGCAATAATATTCTCTAAGTGTACGTGACATGGCAATTACCGATGAAGATGTGTGTGCGACAGCAAATAAGTGTACGTGGTACATACGCATCATCGGTAATGGTGCTGGTGTCCTAGCAGCAGGATATCAATAATGATATATGAATCATAACAGTAGGCGATGCAGAGCAACAATAATAATATGCGGGAGCTGAAATACTGAACACCATGATCGCTAAACTGCATCTAATATCATAAGAGTCATATTGCTACACCACTAAAAGGCTGAGCTACAGCTAACAGTAGGTAAAGGGAAACCGCCTAATCTCTGAGTCGATACATATATATACATATATAGTTGGTGATCTCGCCTCGATCATATCACATCCGATACCATATCTCTATAATCGGTTATTCCCAAGTCAAGTAGGCGGATCAAACATCAAAATATAGCTCGTACGTAAATCCGTCGTACGGCATCCCCAAATCTGGGTACGGGTCAATATCACATTTATCATGTCATTCATCAAGTATTCTCCTTATCAGGATCATCATCTGGGGTACTGACCTGCGTCTAGCACATTACTAACATCATCACTATAATCAAGACCTGACTACTGATCGACAGTCTCTAACAACTCGATAAACATCATCATATATCGTCACCAAAGAATATACATCGCCGAATGTGGCATATCATAATTATCTTGTCGTATCATATCATTTCAAATCTCATAACCTAATCACATGTCGATCACATAATATGTATATGTCACTATTACTAGGGCACCATCATTCCCAAAATCCTCTAAAGTACCAAGACGTATCAAAGTCATGAATTTTACCATCACAACAGGTCATATCACTGATATCATAATCTCAGATCAACTCATCGACTCATATCAATCCCATGTATCATCCTCAAATCCCCTGTGAACACATATCTATATAGAATCCCAAAACCACGTATGAACAAGGATGTATGCAAGTATGTATGTGTGTGTATGTATGTGTAGTGCACCCACTACCCTATGGTTTTGTAACCTTTCACCAATCCAATATACCATTATCCATTTAAACATCAATAATAATCCCAACAACATATAATATTTATAGGTGTGTATACGCATCCGTATACATCACCTCGGACTGCGGGGGTGCTATACGCCATCCACCCGACTTCTCCCCGTAGATATAAATCTACTCACCTTGTTTATATGTGTGCCGGTGCCGATGTCGCCGTTTGCATCTCCAACGCCTCGACGCCACGTGGGGTACCTACAAGGATATCACACGCTAAAACGCATGAAAACCATGTCGGAAACCAAAATGGTGCACACTACGCCCATAGGTAAAAACCTGTGACCTTGTGTGCAAAAACAGCCAATATCCACTGTCGTTAAACGCCACCCGACAGATATGAATCATCGAATATCAAAATCCATACGAAAACGAGTCGTAAATCATACGCCAACTCATGAAAATGAACCCATATTTTACCCTAACAGGAAACAGTCAAAACTAGACATACCGGGGGTCAATTTTTATATGAAAAGGGGCTGTGCACGCAAAACGAGGCAGTTTTATATTGCTCTGGCCGCAAATTGCGGCCAGGGGGATTAAATTTGCGGCCGGGACTTTGAGAGGGTGGCTAGGGCTTTGGGTAGTGGTTCCAGGGTGCCTGCACAGCTCACTTCCAAGTCAATTTTTTCCTAGGAGGCCCCGGGTGAAAGCAGATCTTAGAAAGGTCTCAAAATCGACAAAAACGCTAAAATACACCAAGTCGAATAACTCAGGTAAATACTAGGAATCTGGGGTAATATTGGTTACAATGGTCTCAAAAACACCTAATAAGGTTATACTAACGATCAAAACCACACTTGGTCAAGTCTCACTCAAGTTTCACTAAAACTAGCACTATATCACAATAAAACAGTAAACTTTCAGATATAAAACATAAACTGAGCAAGAACCGAGTTGGGTTATGAGTTTATACCTCCGGAGTCCTAGAATGAAGGTGAAGGAGGAAGGGGTGGGTTGGTGCTGCTGGAATGCCCTGGTTGAAGTTGCTGTTGCTGCCTCTGTGGCTGCTGCTGCTGCTTGAAATTTCTTTTTTTTTTTTGTTTTTCCTTTGTTGCTGTAGCAGCAGTTGGGGCTGTGGTTTTGTTGTGGGGGTTGAGTGGAGGTATAATGAGGGTTTGGGTTGTAGTTTGAGTGGAGTTGTTGCTGATGTAGCAGGGTTTTGGGCTGCTACTGCTGAGCTGATGCAATTTCAGCAGCTGATGTAGCTGCAGGTGTAAAGAAGTAGGGGCTGATGTGATACATTCAGTTGATGGGTTGATATTGGGGGCTGAAATGTTAATAGGGGTGTATAGGTATGGGGCTATGGTGCTAGGGTGGTGGCTGTTGTGTTGATGTTGAGTTGAAGCTTTTCTTAGCAGCTGAAGTGATAAAGAATGGGGCTGATGTATCAGCTGCTGTTGCAGCAAATGATGATGTTGCTGATGCGGATGTAAAGGGGCTGCTGTTGCAGTTGTTTGGTGGCTGAAGTTGAACAATTGGGGGCTGTTGTAGGGCTGATGGTTTGTTTCAGCTGATGGGGGGATGTAGGTATTGGCTAAGGGGTTAGGGGCTGGTAGGTGTGCTGATGTTTAGATGGGGCTGAGGCTGATGATATATGGGCTGAAGTTGTTTTGAAGTGGTGTAATGTGTGAGTGTGAGAGGTAGTATGGAAGAACACAAGGGATAATTAAGGTTGAGAGGGATCATGCACACTCTAGCCACCTCTCTCTCACTCTTGAACCATGTTAGCACCCTCAAGCCAATCATGGCTCACACTCTCCTACACAAGTCAACCTAACCCTAATCATCCTTAACCAAGCTAAAACCCTTAAGTGACCCTACTAACCTAACCAATTGGTTCAAACCACCAAGGTCATCTAAGCATGGTTCACCCTAGGCTTGTCATGAGTCCAAAACAAGAACAAGTGTAATAAGTGTAGAAGTGTCATGTGCACATTTTGCACAAAAAGCCAAAAATACAACTTAGCGATTTTCAATCGCGATTACATTAAAATACCATATAATCCATCATAAAAACTGTAAAATTTCCAAAAAATGCCCAAATTTAGAATTTCCATAATTTTCTCCGGAATTTTCGCCATTTATTGGTATTTAATTATACCGACTATTAAAATATTCATTAAAAATTAATATTAAATTATGAAAATTCCCAAAAAATAATATTTTATTTTTTTGAAATGTTACAATCAGGTTCGGTATCTAATAACATTCGTTCAGAATCAATGTATTCTGGTAATACAGGGTGATAACTGCCAACAGACTTGGCTTGCAACAATTGCACTGTTTCCAACTCTTGAAACTTATCACCCGTTCTCAGTTCTCTACCTTTCTGTAGCCCATGTAACAGATTACATATGCGGGATCCTAATCCGGTATCTCATACCCAGGACGTAAAAGATACTGAGAAACAGTTCTCGGTAATGAACACACCCGAAGAAGATGCATCAGCATGCTCTTTCTTCGTTTGGGTGGCACGGAAATTCTGGTAATCCCCTATTTCCTGCAAGTGCACGGCAGCGCCCCGGCCGTCTTTCTGAGAACAAAACGCGGAAACAAAAACTTTTCTAAAACTAGAAACTGGCGCTATCGCGGACTATAAAACCCGGATCGGACCATTAACCTACCACTAGCAAACTAGAGAAATGGGTAGAAAGCTATACCGAGCGATCCGTATCTTTCGGTCTTCGGCCTCCATCCCGATCTCCTCACGGAATCTCCGTTCTTTATCTCCTCGTCGGAAAGGGCACAACATCGCCGGGTCTTTTTACGGGCTCCCACCTCTGGACCGAGGCAACTCGGGCACGAAGTTGGCGAGCCGACGTGTCCAAGAATGCTGTAGGCTAAGTGTAGAACTCTATGTCTCATGAGATTATAAGAAGTTGCCATTTGGAAGTGGGGAAGGAGATATACTTTGGAGATGAACTGGGGAATTTTTGCAAGCCAAAATGAGAACCAAAATCCTTCACAAAATTTTGACAGCCCCCCCATCCTAGTGTGGCCGGTCACTTTCAAAATGAGAGAGGGAATCATGTCAAAAGGGGGGGTTGAGAAGCAATAATGCAAGCAAGAGAAAAAGGGTCATGATTAGGAATCATCATCACAACAAAATCCAAAACCCATCACCCATCTCATCTCAAAAGTCAAGTGATGATGAACAAAGAAGTCAAATGATGGTTGAACCATCATGAAGCAACAACTTACAAAAACCACCCTCCACTATGCTAATTTGCACATTCGCAAATAAGCCTCTCCACACTAATTTTCAGCCAAAGAAAGAACAAAGGAAAAATGGCCGAAACGAAATACAAACTGGAAACTTCAAAAAGCGATCCGGTAACAAATTACCGGATAACCCCGCGACTGTATATACATACCCGCATTTGTATTCCGACCGAATACAAATGCAATGAGACAAAATCTACACTGTACAATACTAGGATCCGGCTTAAACCAAAGCCCGCTAGTATTATCCGTCCGATCATGATCCGTACAATACCGCACGTATATGATCAAACCCTGCCATATGTCCATACGGCCTCTACAACGTTTCGCCCGAAACTTGAGAAACTGTCTGTTGGGGACTCTAAAGACTCATCAATACTTTGGCTGTGGGTTTAACCACTAGCACGTCATAGGTATTAGCCATACGTAACGGGCTACCAGGTATTGACCAAAAGGGACGTCAATGAGCGAACTCATCCTGACACCCTACTGAGCCTGTCAGTGACAATATCCGTACAGTCCGGTCTGTTCGTCTATGAGCATCGCATGGCGGGCCTAGGGGGTTGGTAAAAGTCAGACCCCCAAAAGCGGTACAAGTCGTGTCGGAGTGAAGCTTCACCCTGAGATACTACTGGAATACCTACCAGTAAATCTCCTGCATTGGCCAAAGAATTCATGTAATGGCTCTCCTAGACACAGCGCGGCCTTACCCCCAATACCGGGAGAGACGAACCCCTGCCGATCCGCTCACTGCCTCCATATGGCTCGGGACTGTACCCAACTAAAACCTGTTTGCTCGACTCCTTTGAGCCGTGGTAGGGTAGTAATCAAAGCACAGTGGGAACTCACACGAGACAAATGACGATCTCAGGTCGATGAACTAACCTGTACACATGTCCCAGAGAACTGCTATCTGATGCTAGGTATAATACCAACTAGCATGTTCCCGGCGAGTCCTGTCCGGTGTTCTCATAACCCAATGATCACCTGTGTACATCTTAGGTGATCCATCTGACACCAGTGGCTTGTGAGACCGACCACCACCCCTCGTCGGGGTCTCGACTGTATACACTAGTCTACTCTGTAGTTTCGATGCCCTGTCTCGAAAACTCCCACGACTAAGGACCTTTTAAGGATGTGCTTATAGACCCCAGCTCCCACGTATATGATCGCCATCATATTGCTGGCCGTCAAGCAAGAATCCTAAGGGCTCTATCAACGCTCAATAGTGACCTGTAAGGTCACCTAAAGCAGTACACGATGATAAAGACAAACCAGATAGCATACTATCATCTTGAGTAAGACTGATCTACCGGCATAGGTCCTGTTAGTGTATATGCCCTAGAGGCCATTACTGTATCATACTAGTTTGTATATTACTTAATGGATGCTTGGGATATTCACCTTGTATATACAATCTTGCTCAAAATAGTAGTATGCTACTTGGTTTGTTTCTACTTCAATGTGTACTTGTGTTTATTTCAGTATATCACTTATACGCATTAGTGGAGCCCTTAGGATCTTTGCTTGATTACCAGCGTTGTGATGGCAGTCACACTAGTGGGGGCTGGGTAATCTATAAGCACATCCTTATACAGGTCCCTAGTCGCAGGACTATCGAGACAGGGCATCGATACTCCGGAGTAGACTAGCGTATGCGCTTCTCATCCCAGTGTGGGAGATGGTCTGTCCCACAGCCATCAGTACGTCGTACTGGAGATAGTATACGGGTGCTCGTTGGGTTACGAGTACACTGGACAGGACTCGTCGGGAACTGACAGGTTGGTATTATACCTATCGTCAGTTATCAGTTCCCAGGTGACATGAGTACAGCTTAGTCCGCTGACTTGACACTGGCACTTCGCCTCAAGTGTGTTCCCACTGCACTTTGATCACTACCCTACCACGGCTCAAAGGAGTCGTGCAAACGGGTGGTGGTTGGGTGCAGTCCCGAAGCACTTGGAGGCAGTGACGGTTAGACAGGATTCGTCTCTCCCGGTATTGGGGGTTGACATCGCGCTGTGTCTAGGAGAGCCATTACACGAGTAGTCCCTGGCCAGGGCAAACGAGATATACTGGTAGGTTTCCAGTGTTATCTCAGGGTGTTTTGGGCTTCGCTCCGGCACGACTTGTACCGCTATTGGGGGACTGACGTTTACCACCCCCTAGGCCCGCCATGCGATGTATCAGACGAACAGACCGGACTGTACGGAGACTGTCACATTCAGACTCAGTAGGAGTTCAGATGGGGTTTCACCTCGTCAGCCTTCTTGTCGGCATCTACCTGGGGACCGTTACGTACAGCTAGTGCCGCTTGCGGTCTGTGGTTAAACCCACTGCCAGCGTAGTGTCGAGTCTTTAGAGTCCCACACAGAGGGTATTCGCCTCTGGGCAAAACAGAGTAGAGGTCGCATGGTTTTGCGACAGGGTTCGTTCTCATCCGCGCACTTGTGCACGTTTGGAGTCCGGACGGATTATACTGGCAGGCTCTGGTTTGAGCCAGATACTGGTATATGTTTTGGGGTTGCTTTTATATCTTGGTATTCTTGTTTTTCGGAACGAGAATGCAGGTGTGTATGCACAGTTGATTGAGGAGGAGAATGAGGTTTTTCATTAGGGTTTCGGAACGGGTGCGTATGCACAGTTGACAGTCTTCTTTTTCCAAACCCTAATGGATTTATTTATTATCTATTAATAATAATAATTAAATGAGAATTATGTTATGGTTGTTCTTTGTTGACTTGTTGACCTTGGTTGACTTGTTGACCATTGACCACTTTCATGCCTTGAAAGTCTTCCTTGATTCATGCTTACTTTTTATTAAATGAAGCATGGTTGTGGTCATTCCAAACACTACCATCAACTATTCTCATTTTCAATTATTATCATTTAGATAATATTATTCTTTTGCATTATGGTTGCAAGAAGAGAAAATAATAGCTCATTCTATCATTCTCATTCTCTCTCCTCTCTTCATCTTCTTCTTCCTCTAGTAAAGAGAAACCTTCTCATGAGTTGAGAATCCTTCTCTTTAAAAGGAAAAGCAAACCCAAGTCACTCTCTACTCACCCTAGGATCAAAGGATTAGCAAGCCGGAGATTCTAGTTCACTCCAAGTCCGAGAAAGAGCCCAAGGTTGAACCCTCGAGGTGGATCCATCTTCGACGGAAGAAGGCGACAAAAGAGAACCATCAACCTCTACAAGATTTCAAGAAGAAGGAGTTAAAGTTTAGGTATAACCCTCATCCGAGTAGCTAACTCCTTTTAGCGTAATTGCTAGTTTAGTTTAGACACGATCCCGACCTTGTTTAGTCCATGTTGCCTCTTGCACTAAAAATTTGATTTTTATACCGTTTCCGCCTCCCCGTAAGAACCGGGGGTCGCAATATGGACTTACAGTGGTATCAGAGCCTAACTAAACTTAAACTAGCTAGGTAGTAAAGTGTAACGAAGTTCGGAACCGAAAAAAATCACAAAACCGGAAAACTACAAAATCTGAGTTTCTGTTGAAATTTTTTCTGGTCAAAATGAAAAACTTTATACTCCTAAATTCGTCTCAGGGTTTTGTTAGAACACCCATGAAAAACGATTCACCAATTCGTCTAAACCGCCGCGCTTCCGCCGCGTGACCCTTCTTGTCCGCCGCGGAAGCGCCGCGGTTTATTGTCGTTAGTGCGTCGTTTTTCGTGCAGTGTGTGTCTGTGTTGGTTTTGGGATTTTTAAAATATATTATATGTACCCAGATTTTCCAGAAAAGAAATTTCCTTTTGGGGTCCTATAATTCCGTATTTTTTTCCGAACTTCACTACACTTTGACTATGATGGTTATATCTGTGATGTTTGCTTGTATTGAACGTCGGCTAATCGCTATAAGACGATTAGTCGGGGTTATACAAGATCTGTAATGTGCTGGAATGTGTATATAAATATGTTGGATTGTCGCGGGTGAATAGCCGGGGGTTGTGAGACGAGAGTTTTCTTTTCTTGCAATTCATTGTAAATGTAAATTGATGTAATTATATTATTTGTTTGGCCGCACAACCGGGTCGGGGTTGTAGCCGTCATTGTATAATTCTTTTTACTGTTTTTGCTCCTAGGATAGACCCATGGAGGGGTGCACAAACTACCGAGGACTTGGCGGGTAGTTTGCCGCACCCGTAGGGGTCTTGGGTGGGGATTTGGCTATTCACCGCGACCGTGTTATCTGTTTTTTGTTACAGGCTCGTACAAATTACAGATTGCTAGTATATCCAATGTATTTATCTGTGATCTGAAATGTCTATCATTGCTTTCTATTTAGGCGTTGCTTATGTTTTACAGACGCGCTAGCCCAGCCCCCGCTCTGTCGTTAGTTAAGTAACCTAACGGGTAATGACGGGGCCCCGTGGCGAATGCGAATGGCATAAGCGTACGTCATATTTTGGTTGTTTTCTGCAATGGTAGGATTAAATGATGGGACGCATTAAAAGTACTAATGCAAGAATGTCACGCATTAAAAGAACTAATGCAAGATAATAAACCAAGTTTAAGTCGATGGAACACTTTCGAAAAACCACTCGGTTCTTTTCAAAACTAACTTTTAAATGCGGAGATTGAGCCACTCCTTCTAAAAGCTATCTCGTTCCATCGATTAAATCAAGTTCACTACGTTCACGGTTTCGCCAAAACCATTCGTAGCCCTCCGTCGCTTCGCATGAATAGGCAATAGTATTCAAGCTATGTATTTTGGCCAAAGTCAAGGCATAGTGATTGGTAGCTATTGGGTGTTCATGTGTAGCATAGATAGATGCGTTGGTTTGGGACAGTCGTGCTGCCATTTTGGCCAAAGTCAAGGGTAGATACGGATGGATCCAAATTAACCTGGATAGTGACGGGCAGAACTTGACATGTGACTTATGATATTTTGGCCAAAGTCAAGGTCATAAGAGCATGGGGCAAAAATCCACATCGGGAGTTTCATAAGTACTGAAACTTGCTAGATTTGCATACCATTTGGAGTGTGGTGATTCTGGTAGGATTCCTTCAGTTTCGTCACGCGATGATATTTGGATCCCGATCCTACTGTGAGTATATGCTACTCCTCGGGAAATTTCTCACTTAACGATCAATGCTATAAACCTAGTAGGTGCCTAGAAAGGTGTTAGCGGGGTTACGCCCCCAGGGAAAAGAGGTTCTTTAATTAAGGAACTTCGCGAAAGCGTTGGAAAACCTCCCTCGAAGTACCGACACCGGCCTGGCTGAACGGTTAAGCAAGTATTGTACGGTGGGATTGATCCTGACTAATTCTTCCTTTATGGTTTGAGGAGGGATTCGAGAAACAGTGGGAGCCATCCTGTTTAGACAAACTAAAAACCACTCTAAACTTGCAAGAGCATCATGCTGAGTGTTTCTTCTTCTCTCTCCTAATTGCAGCGACCAATCAACATGACTGGACTTAAGTTACTCCTAGATAAAAACAAGCTGACAGGGCCAAACTACAAAGATTGGCTCAGGAATGTCAAGATAGCAATCACTTATGACAAGCTGGGGTATCTTCTTACCACCAAAGCTCCCCCTGTCCCTGGTCCAACTTCCAGCGTCGCGGATAAGGAAATCCGCAAGACTTGGGAGATTGATAGCGCGAAGGCCAAGTGCCTCCTGCTTGCCTCGATGGACAACGAACATCAGAGGAGGCATGAGAATATGGACATGGAGTCCATATTGCTCCATACAAAAGAACTGTATGGAGAGCAATCACGTATCGCAAGATACGAAGCGTCGAAAAAGTTGTTTTCGACAAAGATGGCCGTCGGATCATCAGTAGCCGAGCACGTGCTAAAGATGATCGGCTACATTGAGGAGCTCGCTGACCTAGGGATCACATTAGAGAGTGAGCTATATACGGATATAGTTCTCCAGTCCCTTCCTTCCACTTACGCCCAGTTTATACTGAACTTCAACCTACAAGAAAAAGAGGTTGAACTATCAGAGCTCCTCAACATGCTGAGGAGCGCAGAGGGCACCCTACAGAAAAGTAGGGATACATCCACTTTGTTTGTAGGAGGATCATCTTCTTCTAGGTCCAAGGCGAAAGCCAAGGGAAAGAAGAAGAAGGCCCCCGCCAAACCAAGGGGCGGTGTTAGTAAAGTGGATACGAAGGGAAAAGGGAAAGCAACAAAGATAGCGGGGAAGCTTGTGGATAAGGAAGAATGCTTCTTTTGTCATAAGAAAGGACACTGGAAGAATGATTGCAGGGCCTGGAAGGCCAGAACACAGGAATTGAAGCAGGTTGCAGCTTCAGCTTCAGGTGTGTATGTTATTGAAAACTGTCTTTCAATAAACTCTACTTCCTGGGTATTGGATACCGGATCAGGATCTCATATCTGTAATTCTTTGCAGGCGTTGAGAAACCGTAGGGATTTGAAGGCAGGTGACATGACCCTCAGAGTTGCGAACGGAGCTAGCATGGATGCTAAAGCCGTGGGGGACTATCACCTGGGAATGTCAGATGGACATGTTTTGGTTTTGCGTAATTGCTTTTTTGTACCCAACGCAACTTGTAATATCATTTCTGTATCTTTAGTTTCTAAAGAAGGTTATGAATTTGCGTTTGTAAGTAATGTTGTAAACATTCACCTTAATCAAGTATTGATTGGGTCAGGTACTCTGAGTAATGGTATATACGTGTTAAACCAACCACAGATTTTCAATGTCCAGAATACACACAAAAGAAAGTCTCCAGAAATAAATCAGACTTTCTTATGGCATTGTAGATTGGGTCACATCAATGAGAGAAGGTTGAATAAGTTGCATACAGAAGGATATTTGAATGCGTTCGAATATCAATCATATGCCACTTGTCAATCTTGTCTCAAAGGAAAGATGACAAAGACTCCGTTTACTGGACATGGAGTAAGAGCGAGCGAGCTCTTGGGACTCGTACACAGTGACGTGTGCGGTCCAATGTCTACACATGCCCGAAGCGGACATTCTTACTTCATTACTTTTACGGATGACTTCTCAAGGTACGGTTATGTCTTCTTAATGAAACATAAGTCCGAGGCCTTTGGAAAATTCCAGGAGTATAAGAATGAAGTAGAGAAACAGACCGGCAAAAGTATTAAGATTCTAAGATCGGATCGAGGTGGAGAATACTTAAGTGCCGAATTCCTGGACTATTTAAAAGAGAACGGAATTCTCTCTCAGCTTACTCCTCCATACACCCCGCAACATAACGGTGTATCGGAGAGACGGAACCGCACCCTATTGGATATGGTGCGGTCCATGATGAGTAACGCTGAGTTACCGCGATCATTCTGGGGGTATGCACTAGAATCAGCCGCATACCTTTTGAACCGAGTTCCCACTAAGACTGTGCCTACCACGCCATTTGAGATATGGTGTGGGAAGAGACCCCATCTTAATCACATTAAGATATGGGGAAGTCCAGCTTTTGTCAAAAAGCAGCATGCGGACAAGCTCGAGGCACGCTCAGTACTGTGCAAGTTTGTGGGATATCCAAAGAATTCCAAGGGATATTTCTTCTACTGTGAAGAGGAACAAAAAGTTATTGTTTCTCGTCATGCCCACTTTCTAGAACACCAGTTCATAGAAAAAGAAATAAGTGGGAGCGCAGTAGAGCTGGAAGAAATTCCAGAACCACAGACTGTTACTGAAAGTTTGGTGGAACCAGAAGGTTCAACAGAACAGGACATTCCTACGCCGCTCCGCCGGAGTAGTAGGCAGTCTCATCCGCCCGAGAGATACTACGGTTTTCTCATAGACGGGGATCGAGAGGATTGCATCATAGATTATGATGAGCCTACTAGCTTCCAGCAGGCCGTTCAGAGCGTTGACTCAGTGAAATGGCTGGATGCAATGCGGACCGAAATGGAGTCCATGTACACCAACAAGGTATGGACGTTGGACATTGCTCCAGACGGGGTAAAACCCGTAGGATGCAAGTGGATCTTCAAAAGGAAGATTGGTGTAGATGGACAGGTTGAGACCTATAAAGCTAGGCTGGTAGCAAAGGGTTTTCGTCAAAGACCTGGCTTGGACTACGACGAAACCTTTTCTCCAGTAGCCATGCTGAAATCCATTCGGATCCTTCTTGCCATTGCTGCCTTCCACGATTATGAGATCTGGCAAATGGACGTAAAGACAGCTTTTCTAAATGGAAATTTAGAGGAGTGTGTCTATATGGATCAGCCAGAGGGTTTCATTCAGAGTGGGAGCAGCAGAAAGGTGTGCAAGTTGCTTAAGTCCATTTATGGACTAAAGCAGGCATCGCGGAGTTGGAACATCTGTTTTGATGAGACAGTCAAAGAATTTGGCTTTATCAAAAATCCAGATGAACCATGCATCTATAGTAGATTTGTAGCGAGAACTGTAGTATTCCTCGTTTTATACGTGGATGACATTCTCTTAATAGGAAATGACATTCCTATGCTACAATCTGTCAAGGGATTCTTGTCACAAAGGTTCTCCATGAAAGACCTGGGTGATGCCTCATACATCCTGGGGATCCGGATCCATCGTGATAGATCCAAGAGGATATTGGGACTTTCTCAGTCCAGGTACATCGACACCATAGTGAAAAGATTCAGTATGGAAGATTCCAAGCGCGGTAACCTACCGGCTTGTCACGGGATCACCTTCTCTAAAGAGATGTCTCCCAAGACTGATTTGGAGAGGGATCGCATGTCTATTATACCCTACGCTTCTGCGGTAGGCTCTATAATGTATGCGATGTTGTGTACCAGACCGGATGTAGCTTATGCACTGAGTGTAGTAAGCCGGTATCAGTCAAACCCTGGGGAGAAACATTGGATAGCAGTAAAGAACATTCTCAAGTACCTGAGAAGGACTAAGGAGATGTTCTTGGTGTATGGCGCAAAAGACCTCCAGATCGAGGCCTTTGCTGACTCCAGCTTCCAGAGTGACAAGGATGATTCCAAGTCCATGTCGGGTTTTTGTCTTCACCCTCAATGGAGGGGCGGTGTGTTGGAAGAGTTCCAAACAGGAAACCGTTGCAGACTCGACGATGGAAGCGGAATACATCGCTGCATCTGATGCCGCAAAAGAAGCTGTCTGGATGAGGAAGTTCTTGAAAGAACTTCAGGTGGTTCCGTCCATTGTTGACCCAATACCTCTGTATTGCGACAACAACGGGGCTATAGCTTTAGCGAAGGAACCCAGGTCCCATCAGAGATCCAGGCACATCTTGAGGCGGTATCACCTGATCAGGGAGATCGTGGATCGCAAGGAGATCGAGGTTCGGAGGGTTGCTTCAGAAGAGAACACTGCAGATCCATTCACCAAGGCCCTACCCCAGACTCAGTTCGAGCGGCTGATCGAGATGATAGGTCTTCGATACGCCAGTACATGGCCTTAGTGCAAGTGGGAGATTGTTAGTGTATATGCCCTAGAGGCCATTACTGTATCATACTAGTTTGTATATTACTTAATGGATGCTTGGGATATTCACCTTGTATATACAATCTTGCTCAAAATAGTAGTATGCTACTTGGTTTGTTTCTACTTCAATGTGTACTTGTGTTTATTTCAGTATATCACTTATACGCATTAGTGGAGCCCTTAGGATCTTTGCTTGATTACCAGCGTTGTGATGGCAGTCACACTAGTGGGGGCTGGGTAATCTATAAGCACATCCTTATACAGGTCCCTAGTCGCAGGACTATCGAGACAGGGCATCGATACTCCGGAGTAGACTAGCGTATGCGCTTCTCATCCCAGTGTGGGAGATGGTCTGTCCCACAGCCATCAGTACGTCGTACTGGAGATAGTATACGGGTGCTCGTTGGGTTACGAGTACACTGGACAGGACTCGTCGGGAACTGACAGGTTGGTATTATACCTATCGTCAGTTATCAGTTCCCAGGTGACATGAGTACAGCTTAGTCCGCTGACTTGACACTGGCACTTCGCCTCAAGTGTGTTCCCACTGCACTTTGATCACTACCCTACCACGGCTCAAAGGAGTCGTGCAAACGGGTGGTGGTTGGGTGCAGTCCCGAAGCACTTGGAGGCAGTGACGGTTAGACAGGATTCGTCTCTCCCGGTATTGGGGGTTGACATCGCGCTGTGTCTAGGAGAGCCATTACACGAGTAGTCCCTGGCCTGGGCAAACGAGATATACTGGTAGGTTTCCAGTGTTATCTCAGGGTGTTTTGGGCTTCGCTCCGGCACGACTTGTACCGCTATTGGGGGACTGACGTTTACCACCCCCTAGGCCCGCCATGCGATGTATCAGACGAACAGACCGGACTGTACGGAGACTGTCACATTCAGACTCAGTAGGAGTTCAGATGGGGTTTCACCTCGTCAGCCTTCTTGTCGGCATCTACCTGGGGACCGTTACGCACAGCTAGTGCCGCTTGCGGTCTGTGGTTAAACCCACTGCCAGCGTAGTGTCGAGTCTTTAGAGTCCCACACAGAGGGTATTCGCCTCTGGGCAAAACAGAGTAGAGGTCGCATGGTTTTGCGACAGGGTTCGTTCTCATCCGCGCACTTGTGCACGTTTGGAGTCCGGACGGATTATACTGGCAGGCTCTGGTTTGAGCCAGATACTGGTATATGTTTTGGGGTTGCTTTTATATCTTGGTATTCTTGTTTTTCGGAACGAGAATGCAGGTGTGTATGCACAGTTGATTGAGGAGGAGAATGAGGTTTTTCATTAGGGTTTCGGAACGGGTGCGTATGCACAGTTGACAGTCTTCTTTTTCCAAACCCTAATGGATTTATTTATTATCTATTAATAATAATAATTAAATGAGAATTATGTTATGGTTGTTCTTTGTTGACTTGTTGACCTTGGTTGACTTGTTGACCATTGACCACTTTCATGCCTTGAAAGTCTTCCTTGATTCATGCTTACTTTTTATTAAATGAAGCATGGTTGTGGTCATTCCAAACACTACCATCAACTATTCTCATTTTCAATTATTATCATTTAGATAATATTATTCTTTTGCATTATGGTTGCAAGAAGAGAAAATAATAGCTCATTCTATCATTCTCATTCTCTCTCCTCTCTTCATCTTCTTCTTCCTCTAGTAAAGAGAAACCTTCTCATGAGTTGAGAATCCTTCTCTTTAAAAGGAAAAGCAAACCCAAGTCACTCTCTACTCACCCTAGGATCAAAGGATTAGCAAGCCGGAGATTCTAGTTCACTCCAAGTCCGAGAAAGAGCCCAAGGTTGAACCCTCGAGGTGGATCCATCTTCGACGGAAGAAGGCGACAAAAGAGAACCATCAACCTCTACAAGATTTCAAGAAGAAGGAGTTCAAGTTTAGGTATAACCCTCATCCGAGTAGCTAACTCCTTTTAGCGTAATTGCTAGTTTAGTTTAGACACGATCCCGACCTTGTTTAGTCCATGTTGCCTCTTGCACTAAAAATTTGATTTTTATACCGTTTCCGCCTCCCCGTAAGAACCGGGGGTCGCAATATGGACTTACAGGTCCTCCCTCAGTCATTGCAATCTCGTGCCTGTGATCCAATAATTGACCCTGAAGGCACTATCTCCAACAATCTCCCACTTGCACTGAAGGCTAATTATTGCGATGTCGCATACTCACAGCCCGTGTGATACCGAACACCCAACTTCTCTACTAATTAGTCTCACAAAACCTGTTTGCAAAACTAATGCGTTCGAAGAATAGCCTCAGTGAGTGGATCCGCTCTGATGTTTCTTTCTATGTCTCTCTTGTAAGTCCACATTGCCCACCCCGGTACTTGCGGGGAGGCGGAAAACGGAATAAAAATCAAATTTTTATCAACTTAGGCAACATGGACTAGACAAAGAAGGATCTTTGCTAAACAAAAACAAGCTAAAGCTAACTAGAAACTAGCTAAGTGCTAGAAAGGTTATACCTTGGGCTTTATGTCCTTCTCTCCTTGCTCCTTGGAGTGGTGGAAGGAGGTCACCTTAGTCGTCTTCTCACGTCGAAGAAAGATCCACCCGAAAGCCTCGACCTTTGGCTTCAACTCCAAGCTAGAAGTAACTAGGGTGCAAGAAGTGCCAATACTTGAACCCTAGATGAGAGTAGAGATTATCAAGAAAGGGTTTTTCTCAAGCTCAAGTGTTTCTCAACACATGAGAGGGGAGAGCTTGAGGGAGAGGAAGAACAAGAGAGAGAAAGTGAATGATAGAATGAGAATAAAAATAAACCATTCTCACATATATGTGTGTATTATTTTAATTAGATAATTAGTAAGATAATTGTCATGGCTTAATCAAGGCATGACCATTATCATTTCATTTTTAATGCAAATTGCAAGGATAAAAAAGCATCTTCCAAATGAAATGATGATGGTCAAAGTGTCAACCAAGGTCAACAAGTCAAGAAGGTCAAATGGTCAACAACCATAACCATGCACAATTATTAAACTAATATCAATTAACCATAATACACACATAAGCATTAGGTTAATAAAATGACAATAGTCATTAACCCTAATCAAAGTCCTCTCCCTCTGTCTCAAGCAACTGTGCAAACGCACCCATATTCGTAATCCGAGGAACACGATTACAATGAGATAAAACCAATCCCAAATCATATACTAGGATCCGGCTTAAACCAAAGCCCGCTAGTATAAGCTGTCCGGACAGCAAACGTGCACGAGTGCGCGGATGTGAACGAAACCTGTCGCAAAACCATGCGACCTCTACTCATTTTGCCTAAAGGCGAATAGCTCTCTGTGTGGGACTCTAAAGACTCGACACTACGCTGGCAGTGGGTTTAACCACAAACCGCAAGCGGCACTAGCTCTACGTAACGGTCCCCAGGTAGATGTCGATAAGAAGACTGACGAGGTGAACCCCATCTGAACTCCTACTGAGCCTGTATGTGACAATCTCCGTACAGTCCGGTCTGTTCGTCTGATACATCGCATGGCGGGCCTAGGGGGCGGTGAACGTCAGTCCCCTAATAGCGGTACAAGTTGTGTCGGAGTGTAGCCTAGAACACCCTGAGATAACACTGGAAATCTACCAGTATATCTCTCTTGCCCTGGCCAGGGACTACTCGTGTAATGGCTCTCCTGGACACAGCGCGATGTCAACCCCCAATACCGGGAGAGACGAATCCTGTCTAACCGTCACTGCCTCCAAGTGCTTCGGGACTGCACCCAAAAACTACCTGTTTGCACGACTCCTTTGAGCCGTGGTAGGGTAGTAATCAAAGTGCAGTGGGAACACACTTGAGGCGAAGTGACAGTGTCAAGTCAGCGGACTAAGCTGTACTCATGTCACCTGGGAACTGATAACTGATGATAGGTATAATACCAACCAACAGTTCCCGACGAGTCCTATCCAGTGTACTGGTAACCTAACGAGCTCCCGCATACTATCTCAAGTACGACGTACTGACGGCTGTGGGACAGACCGTCTCCCACACTGGGATGAGAAGCGCATACGCTAGTCTACTCCGAAGTATCGATGCCCTGTCTCGATAGTCCAACGACGAGGGACCTGTATAAGGATGTGCTTATGGATTACCCAGCTCCCACGAGTGTGAGTGCCATCACAACGCTGGTAATCAAGCAAAGATCCTAAGGGCTCTACTAATATGTATATCAGCGATATGCTAAAAGAAACACATGCACATATTAAAGCAGAGACAAACCAAGTAGCATACTACCATTTCGAGCAAGATTATATATACAACTGTGAATATCCCAAGCTTCCATCAAGTAATATACAAACTAGTATGATACAGTAATGGCCTCTAAGGCATATACACTAACAATCTCCCAGTTGCACTTAGGCCATGTACTGGCGTATCGAAGACCTATCATCTCGATCAGCCGCTCGAACTGAGTCTGGGGCAAGGCCTTGGTGAATGGATCTGCTGTGTTATCTTCTGAAGCAACCCTCCGAACCTCGATCTCCTGGCGATCCACGATCTCCCTGATCAGGTGATACCGCATCAAGATGTGTCTGGATTTCTGATGGGACCTGGGTTCCTTCGCTAAAGCTATAGCCCCGTTGTTGTCGCAATACAGAGGTATTGGGTCAACAATGGACGGAACCACCTGAAGTTCTCTCAAGAACTTCCTCATCCAGACAGCTTCTTTTGCGGCATCAGATGCAGCGATGTATTCCGCTTCCATAGTCGAGTCAGCAATGGTTTCCTGTTTGGAGCTCTTCCAACACACCGCCCCTCCATTGAGGGTGAAGACAAAACCCGACATGGACTTGGAATCATCCTTGTCACTCTGGAAGCTGGAGTCAGCAAAGGCCTCAATCTGGAGGTCTTTTCCGCCATACACCAAGAACATCTCCTTAGTCCTTCTCAGGTACTTGAGAATGTTCTTTACTGCTATCCAATGTTTCTCCCCAGGGTTTGACTGATACCTGCTTACCACACTCAGTGCATAAGCCACATCCGGTCTGGTACACAACATCGCATACATTATAGAGCCTACCGCAGAAGCGTAGGGTATAATAGACATGCGATCCCTCTCCAAATCAGTCTTGGGAGACATCTCTTTGGAGAGGGTGATCCCGTGACAAGCCGGTAGATTACCGCGCTTGGAATCTTCCATACTGAATCTCTTCAGTATGGTGTCGATGTACCTGGACTGTGAAAGTCCTAATATCCTTTTGGATCTGTCACGGTAGATCCGGATACCCAGAATGTATGAGGCATCAACCAGGTCTTTCATGGAGAACCTGTGTGACAAGAACCCCTTGACAGATTGTAGCATAGGAATGTCATTTCCTATTAAGAGAATATCATCCACGTATAAAACGAGGAATACTACAGTTCTCGCTACCAATCTACAATAGATTCATGGTTCATCTAGATTTTTTATAAAGCCAAATTCTTTGACCGTCTCATCAAAACAGATGTTCCAACTCCGCGATGCCTGCTTTAGTCTATAAATGGACTTAAGCAACTTGCACACCTTTCCGCTGCTCCCACTCTGAATGAAACCCTCTGGCTGGTCCATATAGACACACTCCTCTAAATGTCCATTTAGAAAAGCTGTCTTTACGTCCATTTGCCAAATCTCATAATCGTGGAAGGCAGCAATGGCAAGAAGGATCCGAATGGATTTCAGCATAGCTACTGGAGAAAAGGTTTCGTCATAGTCCAAACCAGGTCGCTGACGAAAACCCTTTGCTACCAGTCTAGCTTTATAGGTCTCAACCTGTCCATCTACACCAATCTTCCTTTTGAAGATCCACTTGCATCCTACGGGTTTTACCCCATCTAGAGCAATGTCCAACGTCCATACTTTGTTGGTGTACATGGACTCCATTTCGGTTCGCATTGCATCCAGCCATTTTACCGAGTCGACGCTCTGAACGGCTTGCTGGAAGGTAGTAGGCTCATCAAAGTCTATGATGCAATCCTTTCTATCCCTGTCAATGAGAAAACCGTAGTATCTCTCGGGCAGATGAGACTGCCTACTACTCCTACGGAGTGGCGTGGGAATGTCTTGATCTTTCGAACCCTCTGGTTCTACTAAGCTTTCAGTAATAGCTCGTGGTTCTGGAATTTCTTCCAGTTCTATTGCGCTCCCACTTAATTCTTTTTCTATGAACTGGTGTTCTAGAAAGTGGGCATGGCGAGAAACAAACACCTTTTGTTCTTCTTCGCAATAGAAGAAATATCCCTTGGAGTTCTTTGGATATCCCACAAACTTGCACTGTACTGAGCGTGCCTCGAGCTTGTCCGCATGCTGCTTTTTTACAAAAGCTGGACATCCCTATGTCTTAATGTGATTAAGATAAGGTCTTTTCCCACACCACATCTGATATGGTGTAGTAGGCACAGTCTTAGTTGGAACTCAGTTCAAAAGGTATGCAGCTGATTCTAGTGCATATCCCCAGAATGATCGCGGCAACTCAGCGTTACTCATCATGGACCGTACCATATCCAATAGGGTTCGGTTCCGTCTCTCCGATACACCGTTATGTTGCGGAGTGTATGGAGGAGTAAGCTGAGAGAGAATTCCATTCTCTTTTAAGTAACCCAGGAACTCGGCACTCAAGTATTCACTACCTCGATCAGATCTCAGTGTCTTGATACTTTTGCCTGTTTGTTTTTCTACTTCATTCTTATATTCCTGGAATTTTTCAAAAGCCTCGGATTTATGTTTCATTAAGAAGACATGTCCGAACCTTGAGAAATCATCCATAAAAGTAATGAAGTAAGAATAACCGCTTCGCGCATGTGTAGGCATTAGACCGCACACGTCGCTGTGTACGAGTCCCAAGAGCTCGCTCGCTCTTACTCCGTGTCCAGTGAACGGAGTCTTTGTCATCTTTCCCTTGAGACAGGATTGACAAGTTGCATACGTTTGATATTCGAACGGATCCAAATATCCTTCTGTATGTAACTTAGTCAACCTTCTCTCATTGATGTGACCCAGTCTACAATGCCATAAGAAAGTTTTATTGATTTCTGGAGACTTTCTTTTGTGTGTATTCTGGACATTGAAAATCTGTGGTTGGTTTAATACGTATATACCGTTGTTCAATGTACCTGACCCAATCAAAACTTGATTAAGGTGAATGTTCACTACATTACTTACAAATGCAAATTCATAACCTTCTTTAGATAATAAAGATACATAAATGATATTACAGGTTGCATTTGGTACATAATAACAACTACGCAAAACCAAAAAGTGTCCATCCGACAATCCCAGGTGATAGTCCCCCACGGCTTCAGCATCCATGCTAGCACCGTTTGCAACTCTGAGGGTCATGTCACCTGCCTTCAAAACTCTACGCTTTCTCAACGCCTGCAAAGAATTACAGATATAAGATCCTGATCCGGTATCCAATACCCAGGATGTAGAGTTTATTGATAGACAGTTTTCAATAACATACACACCTGAAGCTGAAGCTGCAACTCGCTTCAAATCCTGTGTTCTGGCCTTCCAAGCCTTGCAATCCTGTTTCCAGTGACCACTTTTGTGACAATAGAAGCATTCTTCCTTCCCCACCAGCTTTCCTGCTACCTTTGTTGCTTTTCCTTTTCCCTTCGTATCCACTTTACCGACACCGCCTCTTGGTTTGGCGGGGGCTTTCTTCTTCTTGCCCTTGGCTTTCGCCCTGGAACTAGAAGAGGAAGATCCTCATACAAACAAAGTGGATGTCTCCCTACCCTTCTGTAGGGTGCCCTCAGCACTCCTCAACATGTTCAGAAGCTCGGAAAGTTCAACCTCCTTTCCTTGCATGTTGAAGTTAAGAATAAACTGGGCGTAAGTGGAAGGAAGGGACTGGAGAATTAAATCAGTAAAGAGTTCATTCTCCAACGTGGTCCCAAGGTCCGCGAGCTCCTCTATGTAGCCAATCATCTTAAGCACGTGTTCCGCTACCGATGATCCGACTGCCAACCTTTCCGAAAACAACTTCTTCGACACTTCGTATCTTGCGATACGAGACTGCTCTCCATACAGTTCTTTTGTATGAAGAAATATGGTCTCTAGGTCCATATTCTCGTGCCTCCTCTGATGTTCGTTGTCCATCGAGGCTAGTACGAGGCATCTGGCCTTCGCGCAATCTATTTCCCAGGTCTTGTAGATTTCCCTATCTACGACACTGGTTTTGGGACCTGGGACAGGGGGAGCTTTGGTGGTAAGGACATACCCCAACTTATCATAAGTGATTGCCATCTTGACATTCCTGAGCCAATCTTTGTAGTTTGGCCCTGTCAATATGTTTTTATCTAGTAATAACTTAAGTCCGGTGATGTTGAATGGTTGCTGCAATTAGGAGAGAGAAAAGAAACACTTTAGCATGATACTCTTGCAAGTTTAGAGTGGTTTTTAGTTTGTCTAAACTGGATGGCTCCCACTGTCTCTCGAATCCCTTCTCAAACCGTAAAGAAAAGATTAGTTAGGATCAATCTCACCGTACAATACTTGCTTAACCGTTCAGCCAGGCCAGTGTCGGTACTTCGAGGGAGGTTTTCCAATGCTTTCGCGAAGTTCCTTAATTAAGTAACCTCTTTTCCCTGTGGACATAGCCCCGCTAACACCTTTCTAGACACCTACTATGTTTATAGCATTGATCGTTAAGTGAGAGTTTTCCCGAGGAGTAGCATATACTCACAGTAGGATCGGGATCCAAATATCATCGCGTGATAAAACCGAAGGAATCCTACCAGAATTATCACACTCCAAATGGTATGCAGCGCTAGCAAGTTTCAGTACTTATGAAACTCCCGATGTGGATTTCTGCCCCATGCTCTTATGACCTTGACTTTGGCCAAAATATCATAAGTCATATGTCAAGTTCTACCCGTCATTCTCCTGGTTAATTTGGACCCACCCGTACCTACCCTTGACTTTGGCCAAAATGGCAGCACGACTGTCCCAAACCAACGCATCTATCTATGCTGCACATGAATACCCAATAGCTACCAATCACTATGCCTTGACTTTGGCCAAAATACATAGCTTGAATACTTTTTGACCATTCATGTGGAATGACGGAGGGCTACGAATGGTTTTGGCGAAACCGTGAACGTAGTGAACTTGATATAATCGATAGAACGAGATAGCTTTTAAAAGGAGTGGTTCAAGCTCCGCGTTTAAAAGTTTAGTTTTGAAAAGAACCGAGTGGTTTTCAAAGTGTTCCAATCGACTTTTACTTGGTTTATTTTCTTGCATTAGTTCTTTTAATGCATCCCATCATTTAATCCTACCATTGCAGAAAACAACCAAAATATGACGTACGCTTATGCCATTCGCATTCGCCACGGGGCCCCGTCATCATCCGTTAGGTTACTTAACTAACGACAGAGCGGGGGCTGGGCTAGCACGGCTGTAAAACATAAGCAACGCCTAAATAGTTATCATATATAAATATATAGCAATGATAGACATTACAGATCACAGATGAATACATTGGATATACTAGGAATCCGCAATCCGTTCGAGCCTGCAACGAAAAGCGGATTACACGGTCGCGGTGAATAGCCAATACCCCACCCAAGACCCCTACGGGTGCGGCAAACTACCTGCCAAGTACCCGAAGCGAAGCAACCTCCCTCACCACCGTGAGTAGGCCACTCGGCACTTCGAGATACCCGGTAGTTTGTGCACCCCGTCATGGGTCTATCCTAGGAGCAAAAACAGTAAAAAGAATTATACAATGACGGCTACAACCCCGACCCGGTTGTGCGGCCATACAAATATTATTACATCAATTTACATGTTACAATGAATGAAAGAAAAAGCAACACTCATCTCACAACTACCCCGGCTATTCATCCGCGACAATCCAACCCATTCATATACACATACCATCATCAAACACAGATCACAGATATGTATAACCCCGACTAATCGACTTATAGCGATTAGCCGACGTTCAATACATATAAACATCACAGATATAACCTTTTAGTCAAAGTGTATTGAAGTTCGGAAAAAATACGGATTTATAGGCCCCCAAAAACAAATTTCTATTCTGGAAAACCTGGGCACTTGTAAACCATCTTAAAAATCCTAAAACCAAGTCAGAAATACACTGCACCAAACTCGACCCAGTGAAGAGCCAAGACGGCCGCGGTTGCGCGGAAATAGCTTGCTATTGCCGCGGAACCGCGGCTCTTTGGTCGAATCACTGGATCGTTTTTGGTGGCTTTCTTCACAAAACCCTGAGATGATTTTTGGAGTATAATTTATTTTTTTTTGAACAGAAAAAAGAATTAACAGAAACTTGGGGTTTTGAAAACTCGGTTTTTCGATTTTTCCGATTCGAACATCGATACACTCTAC
The DNA here is from genome assembly GCA_030015575.1 of Agapanthus africanus. NCBI lineage: Eukaryota > Viridiplantae > Streptophyta > Magnoliopsida > Asparagales > Amaryllidaceae > Agapanthus > Agapanthus africanus. The sequence continues at coordinate 209,337,030 of JASDDO010000029.1, read as the reverse complement.
TACCTAGCTAGTTTATGTTTAGTTAGTCTCTGATACCACTGTAAGTCCACGTTGCCCACCCCGGTACTTGCGGGGAGGCGGAAAACGGAATAAAAATCAAATTTTTATCAACTTGGGCAACATGGACTAGACAAAGAAGGATCTTTGCTAAACAAAAACAAGCTAAAGCTAACTAGAAACTAACTAAGTGCTAGAAAGGTTAGACCTTGGGCTTTATGTCCTTCTCTCCTTGCTCCTTGGAGTGGTGGAAGGAGGTCACCTTAGTCGTCTTCTCACGTCGAAGAAAGATCCACCTGAAAGCCTCGACCTTTGGCTTCAACTCCAAGCTAGAAGTAACTAGGGTGCAAGAAATGCCAATACTTGAACCCTAGATGAGAGTAGAGATTATCAAGAAAGGGTTTTTCTCAAGCTCAAGTGTTTCTCAACACATGAGAGGGGAGAGCTTGAGGGAGAGGAAGAACAAGAGAGAGAAAGTGAATGATAAAATGAGAATAAAAATAAACCATTCTCACATATATGTGTGTATTATTTTAATTATATAATTAGTAAGATAATTCTCATGGCTTAATCAAGACATGACCATTATCATTTCATTTTTAATGCAAATTGCAAGGATCAAAAAGCATCTTCCAAATAAAATGATGATGGTCAAAGTGTCAACCAAGGTCAACAAGTCAAGAAGGTCAAATGGTCAACAACCATAACCATGCACAATTATTAAACTAATATCAATTAACCATAATACACACATAATCATTAGGGTTAATAAAATGACAATAGTCATTAACCTTAATCAAAGTCCTCTCCCTCTGTCTCAAGCAAATGTGCAAACGCACCCATATTCGTAATCCGAGGAATACGAATACAATAAGATAAAACCAATCCCAAATCATATACTAAGATCCGGTTTAAACCAAAGCCCGCTAGTATAAGCTGTCCGGACAGCAAACATGCACGAGTGCGCGGATGTGAACGAACCCTGTCGCAAAACCATGCGACCTCTACTCATTTTGCCTAAAGGCGAATAGCTCTCTGTGTGGGACTCTAAAGACTCGACACTACGCTGGCAGTGGGTTTAACCACAGACCGCAAGCGGCACTAGCTGTACGTAACGGTCCCCAGGTATATGTCAATAAGAAGACAGACGAGGTGAACCCCATCTGAGCTCCTACTGAGCCTGTATGTGACAATCTCCGTACAGTCCGGTTTGTTCGTCTGATACATTGCATGGCGGGCCTAGGGGGCGGTGAACGTCAGTCCCCTAATAGCTGTACAAGTCGTGTCGGAGTGTAGCCCAGGACACCCTGAGATAACACTGGAAACCTACCAGTATATCTCTCTTGCCCTGGGCAGGGACTACTCGTGTAATGGCTCTCCTGGACACAGCGCGATGTCAACCCCCAATATCGGGAGAGACGAATCCTGTCTAACCGTCACTGCCTCCAAGTGCTTCGGGACTGCACCCAAAAACTACCTGTTTGCACGACTCCATTGAGCCGTGGTAGGGTAGTAATCAAAGTGCAGTGGGAACACACTTGAGGCGAAGTGACAGTGTCAAGTCAGCGGACTAAGCTGTACTCATGTCACCTGGGAACTGATAACTGACGATAGGTATAATACCAACTAACAGTTCCCGACGAGTCCTGTCCAGTGTACTCGTAACCTAACGAGCACCCACATACTATCTCAAGTACGACGTACTGACGGCTGTGGGACAGACTGTCTCCCACACTGGGATGAAAAGCGCATACGCTAGTCTACTCCGGAGTATCGATGCCCTGTCTCGATAGTCCAACGACCAGGGACCTGTATAAGGATGTGCTTATAGATTACCCAGCTCCCACGAGTGTGAGCGCCATCACAACGCTGGTAATCAAGCAAAGATCCTAAGGGCTCTACTAATATGTATATCAGCGATATGCTAAAAGAATCACATGCACATATTAAAGCAGAGACAAACCAAGTAGCATACTACCATTTCGAGCAAGATTGTATATACAACTGTGAATATCCCAAGCTTCCATCAAGTAATATACAAACTAGTATGATACAGTAATGGCCTCTAGGGCATATACACTAGCATCTCTTAATCTCAAGTTCGCGGAGAAACCCATCTCCCGAAATGAGCAATACATGTCTTAGAATATGTCTGGATTTCTGATGGGACCTAGTTCATAAATGAACTCCAAATCCTAACTTCTTAGACTGTATCGTCAACTGAACTTAATCAGTATCCTGCGCCATGCTTCCCTCAGTATCCCTTTGGACCACCTGTCCAAACTACTGCCCCTCGTCGGAGGGAAAACTAGAACTCTGACAGCCACTCTGTCATCCAGATCACCTTGGAAGCCTGGAATGATAACCGTCTCCTAAAAGAGGTTGTTGTTATCATATCCCTAGAACATCCACTTATGTTCTAAAACTGCTTCCGAACGTTTCTCCAGGATTGGATCAATATCACCTTATTGCATCTAGTGCAAAAACAACATCTGGTATGGTACTTGACATCTCATGATTGACTCAATTGCCTAAGCAAGTGATCTGCCAATCATGCACATCCCTCTCCCTTTTAGTCTATAAGACACCTTCAGAGAGGGTGACTCCATCACCTGCAGGTACACTACCGTGCCAGGAGTCGTCCATTCTAAAACACCTGTAGAATGCTGTCTAAGTACCCAGATAAGGAAACTACCCAAATCTAGATCTAAAACCATAGATCTAGTAACCAGAATATCTGATATAATATCCATTTCCCATGTGGAGAAACCATTGTGTGACAACCAAAGTATAACCGATCGTAGTATAGGAATTTCACTTCCTACTCTGTGTATGTCATCCAAATACCAGGACATTACACCCTACCACCTTCTTAACAGATCCATCCCTTATTCTGATGAAGTCAAACCTATGACTGTCACATCAGAAATAGATGATCTATCTCCGCTACATCATCTTTAGTCTCTTAAATAGTCATAAGCCACTTGTCCACCATGCTTCCGCTGCTCCCACTGACTATGACAACCTTCTAGCAGAATAATATACACGTGCACTTCTAAAGCCAGTTCAGAACGACGCTATACTTATCCTCCTGCCGGGTCTCATAGTCTGGAACAACAGTAGTGTCAAGTCTGGGTAAGCAAGAACCTCCCTATCACCGTCTTTGAGCATACCGAAGTACCTCTCGAGTGCCTGAGGTTACCCACAATATCTGCGGAGTGGCTAATGGAATGTCAAGTCAGATTAAATCTTTAGGTTCTTATCAAATTTTTAGTAATCGTTTGCGGTTCTGGAATCACTTCCAGTTCTACCATACTCTCACTACTGTTTTCTGAAAAAATCCATTTTACTAAAACTGTGGCGAGTCAAGAACAATATCACATTGATCTTCAAGATGGTAGAAAATCAACCCTCGTCATAGCCTGGGTCAACCCACAAACAGCCATTACAGAAACATGCCTTGAGTTGTCCAGAGTCTGGTTTTTAGCATAAGCCGGACAACTCCCCGTACCTTAACAATGTTAAGATATGAACTATTCTATATCCAATATAGAAATAGAGGCACTGATTTAATTGGAACCAGATTCAAATCATGCAGCTGTCTCTAGTGCATGTCAACTAAAATGGAAGGAGGCCGATCAGCACTACTCAACTTAGGAGTACATCCAGATATGAGCAACCTGAAAGAGAAGCAAGTTCTCTTAATCATTACTATCAACTGAATACCAAACACAAGTATCTATATCCTCGATCACCTTGAAGAATCCCGATACTTGCAACACCTGGTTCTTTACTTTATTCATATACCTATAACTTCTCAAAACTTGGACCTTGTGTTTCTACGAAACACTTGTCTAAAAACTAGAGAAGTCATAAGTAAACCGAATATAGTACGAGGACCAACCCCTCTGTCCTAATGGACACTGGACAACATACAACACTCTGTATAAGTCCCCTGAGTCTAATAACTCATTCCCTGTGTGCTGTAGGTTGAAAACTGTACTTATGGTTAAGAAAAATTACACCGCTGTTTAATGCTCCTTACCTAACCATCCACTGATATAGGTAAATGTCATAGACATAATTTCAAACAGTCATATTTCACTCTATAAAAATAGACGTACAGATATGTCAATTTGAAATTGGTGCGTAACAACGGATATTCAAAACCAAATATTTGCCGTCCGGCAAACAACCCAGGCGATTTCCTCAAATATCACTAATTACAACGAATCCCGATATAATGAGGATGATCACTTAATTCCCAATAACATACTTCCACTCATCATCTGTAAAACCATACAGATGTGAGAATCATACCTGGTAAATACATACCCTGGAGCAAGTGTCTAATTGGGAAATCAGTTTTCTTTTAACAGTACACAGTGAGACTGAAACAATGAAATGTTTCATAGGGGTATCCGGGTATTCCTAGTAATGTCTCTTCCATTATCAGATTCACAACTGAAACCGTATATTTCTTTGCCATTTCTCCAAATTCCTTTATATGTCTTTAGTCATTACCTTCTGTACACCCCTTTAGGCCAAATGGTTTTCTTCCTTCCCTACCGTTCGGCACCAGCCTATGGTTTGGAAGAAGACTATCCAATAAGCATAATGGGTGTACACTTCTAATCCTAGGAGTACTCGTAACTTGAGAGAAGGTGAAGATAAAAGACAACTGAATAAACCTTATTCCTATTTCTCCTGAACCAGAATCCATCCCCGAACCGGAACAAGTTCCTTTCGAGTTCGTATATAACCATACGATGGAATATCCAAATAACTGTGGATCTTCGTAGTGATATGGAGTAATCTGGAGAAATACAAAGGTGATGTAGGATTGGCGAAGAAATACTTGGTTTGGTCGTGAATAGCAGTCGCAATTTACTTTGCCCTCTTACTAATCCTTTTATTTGTCTTTACTTAATACCTTCTGTACACCATCGTTAGGCTAATTGGTTTTCTTTATTCCCTACCGTTCGACACTTGCCTATGGTTTGGAAGAAGACTATCCAATAAGCGTAATAGGTGTACTGTCCTAATCCAAGGAGCACTCGCAACCTGAGAGAAGGTAAAAGGAAAAGACAACTGAATAGTCCTATTCGTTTTCTCCAGAACCGGAAACCATCCTCGAATAAGTTCTTTCGAGTTCGTATATAACCATACGATGGTTTTATCCAATGGAAGTGGACGTTCGTAGTAATACGGGGTGTTCTGGAGAAAAGAGTAAGAGTAGGAGTGGCAATGAGGCTTGCAACTCTGACAATCCAAAAGCCAGTGTTTAAGAAGGTTCGGTTAATCTTGGTCACTAAGTCATAGTCAAGGGTCGGGTCATGGTCGCTGCCAAAGAGAGAGAGAAAAGAAACACTCAGCGTGTACTCTAACCTAGATCAGAATGGTTATCACTTTATCCAATCAGGAAACCTCCCACTGTAACCTCAAATTCTCCTCCAAACCTGAAAGAAGAATTAGTCGGGATCACCCGAGGAGTAAACTAACTCATCAGTGGGAATCGGGATCCAACTATCATCGCATGATAACGTGATGGAATCCACTCACGTTATCACACTCCAGAAGGTATGCGCATGCCTGGCAAGTTTCAGTTTCTTTAGAAACTTCCGATGTGATTTTTACCCCATGCTCTTATAACCTTGACTAAGGCCAACAAATCATAAGTCACATGTCAAGTTCTCCCCGTCATTGTCCAGGTTAATTTGAACCCACCCGTACAAGCCCTTGACTAGAGCCAACAAGGCTGTACGACTGTCCCAAACCAACGCATCTATCTATGCAACAGAAAAGTAACAAATAGCTACCATACACTATGTCTTGACTAAGGCCAACAAACATAGCATGAATACTAAGTGCTACCCGTCTGAAATGACGGAGGGCTACGAATGGTTTTTGGCGAAAACCTTTAACGTAATGAACTTGATATCGTTGAAGGATCCGGATAGCTTTTATAAAAATATAGTAGCGAAAACTTCTTGCTAAAGAGGTCACTCCCGGTGAAGGGATCTCGGCTCTTTCCCCGTAGAATGAGGTGCAGGATATTCCAACTGAATACCACGATGCAAAGCAAAAGGCAATTGGCTATAGTGAAGTTATTACCCTGACACAAACTTCAGTCCAAGGGGTCACTCCCGGTGAAGGGATCTCGGCCCTTGCCTCGTCGACTGAGGAGTTGGATATTCATAACCGAATACCACTGTGCAAAACAAAAGAGAACGCCCTTGCAATAACAGCTTTTTGAAAAATGTTCCAACAACATCAGAATATGTTTGTTTAGCTTGCATTGATCCGAATCAATGCAGTCCCATCAATTGATCACACCACAAAAGAACGAAAATACGATGTACGTATATGCCATCCGCATTCGCCACTGGGTCCCGTCATCACCCGTTAGGTTACTTAACTAACGACAGAGCGGGGACTGGACTAGCGCGGATGCAAAACATATACAACATCTACTAGTATATATATCAATATATAATATTCGCTCAAGGCGTGATAAAATGCAACATCACAGAAATGTAATAAGCATCACAGAACAATACAGATATCTGGGATCCCCGGGTTTCACAGAGCCGCTACTGAAACCCGATGTTCCCCTGGTCGTGTGGATAGCCTGTGCAATGAAATCCTAGACCCCTACGGGCGCGGCAAGTTACCCGCCAAAACCTGAAGCGAGGCAGCCCCCTTCAACAAAGTGAATGGACCACCCAGAACTTCACGGAATCCGGTAACTTGAGCACCCCTCCTTGGGTCAACCTGTACCTCCTACGAGTGCGGAGAATAGCCCGCCAATTCTAGAGTGAAGCCCCCTCCGTCTCAAAGCCATGAGATGTGGGTCCGTTGCCTTCTAGAACTCGGCTATCCGTGCACCCCTCCACGGGGTAATCCTAGTACAGAAAGTAAAATATACATACAATGGGTACATCAACCTCAGCCCGGTCGTGCCCCAAAAGAATAATATACAAACAGGCAGTGACGGCAGTCCATATGTCGGACGCTCGCCCCGCAATATCAAATGTACATAAATAATCAAACTGTACTACCATTGCATCCAGGCTATCCACCACGAAAAATCCACAACATCACAGCACAACACAGAACATCAACGTGAATGTCACGTTCGCAAATCCGTCTAAAAGGGCTATAGCAATTAAACAGGATTTATCGATCAAATGACATTCACGGTCGCAGATATAATGTAAATACTGTGAAGTAACATGTTTAAAATTTTCGATCGACTAAATTTTCCCAAGTGGGCCCCAAGCACAACTGTAGCACTCAAAATAAATCTGGGCCTAAACAAAATATACCAAAAATCCTAATTTCAATTCAGAAAGCTACTGTGGAAATTTGGTACGGCTATGACTTTTCTCTGCCGTGGAACTACGGCCAGGACATGGGTTTGGCCGCGGTTCCACGGTCTAACTGTAGCATCACCGAATCAAATTTTTACAGAATACTTAAAATCGCCTGCACGAATTTCTGCAACACTCAAAAAAAATTTTCGAGCACAAATAAAATCGACAGAAACTGATGCTCTTGAAATCGCGGTTTTGGAATATTTGTTCGATCGAAGTTTTAAACACGCTAGAGCAAGCTAGACTAGGTTAATGGCGTGGCTCTGATACCAATGTAAGTGCACGGCAGTGCCCTGGCCGTCTTTCCGAGGCCAAAATGCGGAAACAAAAACTTTTCTAAAACTAGAAACCAGCGCTACAGCGGACTATAAAACACGGATCGAACCATTAACCTACCACTAGCAAACCAGAGAAATGGGTAGAAAGCTATACCGAGCGATCCGTGTCCTTCGGTCTTCGGCCTCCCGCCCGATCTCCTCGCGGAATCTCCGGTCTTCAACTCCTCGTCGGAAAGGGCGCCACATCGCCGGGTCTTTTTACGGGCTCCCACCTCTGGACCGAGGTAACTCGGGTACGAAGTTGGCGAGCCGACGTGTCCAAGAATGCTGTAGGCTAAGTGTAGAACTCTATGTCTCATGGGGTTATAAGAAGTTGCCATTTGGAAGTGGGGAAGGAGATATACTTTGGAGATGAACTAGGGAATTTTTGCAAGCCAAAACGAGAACCAAAATCCCTCTCAAAATTTTGACAGCCCCCCCATCCTAGTGTGGCCGGCCACTTTCAAAATGAGAGAGGGAATCATGTCAAAAAGGGGGGGGGGTGAGAAGCAATAATGTAAGCAAGAGAAAAAGGATCATGATTAGGAATCATCATTATAACAAAATCAAAAACCCATCACCCATCAAATCTCAAAAGTCAAGTGATGATGAACAAAGAAGTCAAATGATGGTTGAACCATCATGAAGCAACAACTTACAAAAACCACCCTCCACTATGCTAATTTACACATTCGCAAATAAGCCCCTCCACACCAATTTTCAGCAAAAGAAAGAACAAAGGAAAAATGGCCGAAACGAAATACAAACTGGAAACTTCAAAAAGCGATCCGGTAAAAAATTACCGGATAACCCCGCGACTGTATATACATACCAGCATTTGTATTCCGACCGAATACAAATGCAATGAGACAAAATCTATACTGTACAATACTAGGATCCGGCTTAAACCAAAGCCCGCTAGTATTATCCGTCCGATCATGATCCGTGCAATACCGCACGTATATGATCAAACCCTGCCATATGTCCATATGGCCTCTACAACGTTTCGCCCGAAACTTGAGAAACTGTCTGTGGGGGACTCTAAAGACTCGTCAATACTTTGGCTGTGGATTTAACCACTAGCACATCAGAGGTATTAGCCATACGTAACGGGCTACTAGGTATTGACCAAAAGGGACGTCGATGAGCGAACTCATCCTGACACCCTACTGAGCCTGTCAGTGACAATATCCGTACAGTCCAGTCCGTTCGTCTATGAGCATCGCATGGCGGTCCTAGGGTGTTGGTAAAAGTCAGACCCCCTAAAGCGGTACAAGTCGTGTCAGAGTGAAGCCCAGAACACCCTGAGATACTACTGGAATACCTACCAGTAAATCTCCTGCCTTGGCCAAGGACTTCATGTAATTGCTCTCCTAGACAAAGCACGACCTCACCCCCAATACCGGAAGAGACGAACCCCTGCCGATCCACTCATTGCCTCCATGTGGATCGGGACTGTACCCAACTAAAACCTCTTTGCACGACTCCTTTGAGCCGTGGTAGGGTAGTAATCTAAGCACAGTGGGAACTCACACGAGACAAATGACGATCTCAGGTCGATGAACTAACCTGTATACATGTCACCAGGGAACTGCTATCTGATGCTAGGTATAATACTAACTAGCATGTTCCCGGTAAGTCCTGTCCGGTGTACTCATTACCCAATGAGCACCTGTATACATCTTAGGTGATCCAACTGACACCAGTGGCTTGTGAGACCGGCCACCGCCCCTCGTCGGGGTCTCGACTGTATACACTAGTCTACTCTGGAGTATCGATGCCCTGTCTTGAAAACTCCCACGACTAGGGACCTTTTAAGGATGTGCTTATAGACCCCAGCTCCCACGTATATGATCGCCATCATACTGCTGGCCGTCATGCAAGAATCCTAAGGGCTCTATCAACGCGCAATAGTGACCTGGAAGGTCACCTAAAGCAGTACACGATGATAAAGACAAACCAGATAGCATACTATCATCTTGAGTAAGACTGTCCTACCGGCATAGGTCCTCCTTCAATCATTGCAATCACGTGCCTGTGATCCAATAATTGACTCTGAGGACACTATCTCCAACATTTCCTGCTCTGTCTTATAACAATTATAAGTTGGAGTGGGACCAACGTTCCCTTTCGTAGTATAACAAGCGGGTTCAGTCAATACATCCGTTTTATTATCTTGATTAAGGCGTGATATAGTCGCAACCAGGAGAGAGAGAGAAGAAAACACTCAGCATGCGCTTTTACAAGATTAGATTGGTTATCAATTTATTTAATCAGGATGGCTCACACTGTTTTAGTCAAATCTTCCTTCAAACCCTAAAAGGAAAGACTAGCCGGGATTAATTACACCCTATAAGTTCGCCAATCTTTCAGCCAGGCCAGTGCCGGTACTTTGAGGGAGGTTCCCCGCGCTTTCGCAAGGACCCAAATAAAATAAACCTCGTTTTCCGAGGGGCATAACCCTATTGACACCTTTCTAGACACCTACTAGATCGGCTAATTGTAATATATAAAACTCTCCCAGGAGTAACTCTTACTCGCAGCGAGTATTGGGATCCAACTATCTCATAGAATGTATTCAATCTCATTGCAAATTTCAACAGTTGAAATTCCCAATAATATTTTACCCCTAGGGTCCTATGACCTTGACGCAGGCCAACAAACCATAGTCCGCTAGTCAAGTTCAACCCGTTCATTTCCTGATTGAATTAAACCCACCCGCACGACCCTTGATGCAGGCCAACAAAGTAGCACGACTACCCTAATCCAATCGCATCGTATGCTACAGATAAGTACTAGTTAGTTACCGCACACTACGCCTTGACGCGGGCCAACAAACGTAGCACGTATACTAAATAGTTTTTATCTGAAATGACGGAGGGCTATGCAGGTTTTTCAGAAAACCATGAGCGTAATGAACTTGATATCGTTGTAGAATCGAGTGATTTTAAATGGAATATTTTTGAGGCCTTTTCTAGTTTTGCTAAAGAGGTCACTCCCGGTGAAGGGATCGTCGGCTCTTTCCTTATCGAATAAGGTGCAGGATATTTCACAAATACCGCTGTGCAAATCAAAAACTATAGAAGCAATCAAAAGACAAGCCGAGTATGCAGCATCTGCTAGTTTTGCTAAAGAGGTCACTCCCGGTGAAGGGATCTCAGCTCTTTCCTTATCGAATAAGGTGCTGGATGTTCTACAAGGAACACCGCTATGCAAAGCAAGAACTAGAGCTACCAGTTTTTAAACAAGTTTCTACAACATCTTTAGGTTTCTTTCATTTCATTAATCTCATTAATGAAGTCCCATTTTATTATGCTTCACAAGTATCACATTTGAAACGAAATTTGCAATATAAGATATATCTCATATATATAATATAAACATTCGTCTCAGGCAGTAATATGATCTCATCACAGAACATTGCCGCAGAAGAACATAAATGAAATATTGGATATACTAGGACGTCCGTGTTTTAATACGAGCCTGTATAAAACACGGATTCCACTGTCGCAATGAATAGCCAAACCCACATCCCTAGACCCCTACGAGAGAGGCAAGCAACACTGCCAATTCTAGGGTTAGGAGACCTGGTCTCGACTCCTCGAGATGGTCTCCCACTGGACCCTAGAACCCGGTTACTTGTGCTCCCCGCCTTGGGTCTACCTAATGCGGAAAAGTAAATAATATACAATGGTGACATCATCCTCAGCCCGGAAGTGCCCCAATAAAAGAATATTGCATACAAATGAATTTTACATGAATAAAAAAGAAAAACTCTCATCTCACATAAAACCCCCGGCTATTCAAAACGCGACGATCCAATATAACATATAACAACAACACATAATATCTCATATCAACAACGTAAGCAAGTATGCATATCCCGATTGTCATTGATGTATAGCAACGAAGCCGGCGATACACCACATACTACGCTTACGGTCACAGAAAAGAAAGTGTAAAACTACAACAGTTGGAATCCGCAACCTTCTTAGACATCGCATGCCTAACCAAATGAATTCCTTAGACATCGCATGCCTAACAATTATAAACCCCGCATTTTAGTCTCATTATCGAAAACACTTTCCAATATCTAGTCGGGCAATTCAACAAGATTCCCGATATCCTGATCGAATGCTCGTCGCACACTTTAGTAGACGGCCGCACCCCCGAATGCCGTCGACGAAGTGCACTAAGGCGGAACACCGCTGCTGCAAGCATCCGAACGGATGCTTTTGGCGACGGGGTTCTCCTACAGTCACTTGGTCAGGGCTATGGGGCGTGGCTATCTATTCAGTTTACCCGGCGAGTATCCGCGTACGCTACGTGATTGCGACAGACTTTTGATCGCATCAAAATCCCGTGGCAACAGATCATCTGAGACTAAACTGCTAGATTTATAACATTCAAATTAGTTATCTCATAACTACTTGTGGATTCCAAATATTGTATCACATTCCAGATAAATAGACAATGTTAAACTTTCCGATCAAATAAACAAACACCCAAGTTTTCCCAAATAGTTCTCAACACTTGAAATTAGATTAAAAACATCCATCACATGCCACAGTACCAATGGTCCAGCCGTAGAAGGGTCAAGCCAATGCCTCACATGTGGCACGCCGTACTGCCCCAAACCCTAAGGTTTAGAGGCGGTTCGGATGGTCACATAATCGAGTTAAGCTTTGTTGTCTTCTAGAGGGTCTACCGCGTTACTTGCATGACTTAGAACGTTCTTAAACTACGGAAAAATCCAACACTTGGAAATTTTCCGGCAGGGGAAAAAGTGAGTTATTGATATCCGTTCGAACTTTTTAACTGGTTCTAAAAATTACCTGAACAAACTAAACGAAGTTAAACTTTCTAATCGAATCAACGAGCTCCCAATACAACCCAGAAAACTCAACACTTGAGTAGAATTAAAAATTCCCAGATGAATCAGGAAATAGCTACGGATGTTACTATAGAAAGCACTAACCCTAATTCCCCAGAACGGCAGCGGAACCGCCACGCAAGCAGGGTATTGCTGCCGTTCCGCGGCGGTTTGAGCGAATTTGGATATCGTATTCTACAGTTATCCTTAGAATTCTCTGCTGATTTTTTGAGTATTTTTAATGCAGAAAGAAACACATTTTTACAAAATTTCCAGAGAAGGGTATAAATCGGGTATTCGGAGTTCGATCGGACTTTAAACTTTGCCTAAAGCTCTAGCTTGGCTCTGATACCACTTTAAGGTTACCAGGCATACGCACAAGGGTCTATAAGGTATCAACCATGCCCGATTTAAAATTTAGCCGTGCCGAACAACCTTAAACCAAGATCTTAAACTAGAGATTAAGCGAAACAAAGCATGTTAAACACTTTAACACTAAGAGTTTGGGATTACAACCTTTGTAGTCCGGTCCTTCACTTCTAAAGCTCCGTGTTGAGGTCCCTTCGCTAGATTATCATGTACCCGGACTCTAGAGAGGCTCCACGAAGAGAATGATGCAAACTTGCTTCCGATCTTCGATAACAAAGATGATCTACCTTGAAGTTTCTTTAACACAAGCTCTCACTCTCAAATGAAGTGAACACCCTAAACTAAATGGCTAGGATAGATTAGGATGATGAAGTAAGATTTAGCTCTCATTTGTTTTCATAATCTCACAATAATCCATCACAAAACCCAAAGCTAGAAAGCTTTGCAAGGAGGAAGAAGAAGAAGATGAATGAATAAATCCTTTTGTGATGAATAATGAATTGTTGTTATAATTAAAAATGCAACCATGGTTAAAGATGAAAGGCTAACCATTGTAGAGACTTAACTAGGGTTAAAGGGTGTGGGTTGGGTTTGGAAATATCTTGCAAAATATCTAAATAAAATATCTTTGCAAGAAACAAAATAAAATCTTCTAGAAGCTTCTAGAAAAGAACTAATCCAAATCAAACCCCAACCTTGTTTAATCTCCACTAAACATGTTGCATTAGTAATCATATCATGTCACAATATTATATATCACATATACAAAATTTATTGTAATAAAATAAAATAATACAATTAACATATATCGCATATATATCAATGTATTACCCGAGTGAGAAAAAGAATCTTTTAGTGAGCTTATATCAGTTAATGTAATTTAATATATTAAATATATAATTATACATTAAATTATCGGATCAACACTTGATCCGATAATCCGGCTATTTCATAAATAACCGACTAATATAATCTGTATCAGTTCATCGAATCAACACTTGATCCGATGACCCGGCTATATCACATATACCCAGCCGATATCTCATATCGTGAGAATCTAATACGGTATCACATACTCGTATTGTTCTCGGTCCCGTACATATCATATATGTGCTCCTACTCCGTTTTGCCGGAGCCAAGAAACCTCTGTGTAGGACTCTAAAGAATCGTCAATACGCCGGCAGTAGGTGATGATCATATCAAACACCCACAAGTTGCAAGCGGTCAGCTAAATGTAACAGCCAGCCAGGTATTGAGCGCTCAGAAGATCAACAAGCAAGCCTGTACATTCTCCTGTGAATCCAGTCAGTAACACTCCCGTCCAGTCCGGTCTCTTCGTCTGATATGTCGCATATCTCGCCTAGGGGTGTTATACGTCAGACCCCAGTAGCTTGATAAGTCGTGTCGATATAAGGTCCATAACAGTTCGAGAAACTACCGATAACTCTTACCAGTAAATCTCAGCAACCCTGGCCAGGGATTTCCAGTTATAGCCAATCGAACACAGCACAACATCAACTCCCTATACCGAGAGAGACGAATCCCCTCCTATCGCTCATTGCCTTCATGTGATTCGGGACTGTACCCAAAAGCCACCTTTTTGCACGCCCTCTTGGACGTGGTATGATGGAAATCAAAGCACAGTGGGAATCACACAAGACTCTATGACGATCTCGGGTTTGCAGACTAACCTGTACCAATGTCACCAGAGAACTGCCATCTGACGTGAGGTATAATACCATCTGGGAGTTCTCGGCGAGTCCATCCAGTGTACCCAGTCTCCACTGAGCACCCGTATACCTTCTCTGATATCAAACACCAATGGATATGAGATCATCCATCACCCATCATATGGGTCAAGAAGCGCATACGCTAGTATACTCTAGAGTATCGAAGCCCTGTCTCGGTACTCCCACGATTAGAAACATTTGAAGGATGTACTTAGCGACTACACTGTCCTCACTAGTATGATCCACATCATAGTCCTGGTAGTCAAATACTCATCCTAATGGCTTTATCAACATGTAACATAGAGACAATCAGAGTACATGTTAAGATAAAGAGCAACCAGATAGCGTACTATCATGTCGAGCAAGAAAGTCCTCCCCATATATGTCCAAGCATCCACTACAATATACATCGTATGTACAGTAATGGCCTCTAGGGCATACATATAACTAACACATTATCAAACTAATAATTGATTTACACTAAATAAATAAACCCTTCATTATCATTAGTATGGCGTAAGTCTCATACACCCATATTGCATGTGGCATCAACCATGACACATAGATAAAACACAATTAATATATATCACATATATATTAAGTGTGCAATGTGAGAAAAAGAAATGCTTGAGTGAGCTAATATTAGTTAATTTAAATTAATATATTAAATATATAATTATACATTAAATGATTAAATCAACTCTTGATTTAACAGTCCGGCTATATATAATATGACCGACTAATATTATTTGTATCAACTTATCGAATCAACACTTGATTCGATAACCCGGTTATGCGTCTCATATAAGCGACTGATACAGTGTCGACTTATCGAATCAACACTTAATTCGATAACCCAGCTATATCTCATATAACCGATCGATGCCTAATATCACGAGAATATAATACGGTATCACATACTCGTATTAATCTCGGCCCCACACATATCACATATGTGCTCCTACTTCGTTTTGCTTGAGCCAATGAAAACTCTGTATAGGACTCTAAAGACTCGTCAATACGCCGGCACTAGGTGATAATCATATCAAGCACCCACAAGTTATCAGCGGTACTAGCGGATGTAACGGCTACCCGAGTATTGAGCGATCAAAAGATCTGCAAGCAAGCCTGCACCTACTCCTGAAAAGCCTGTCAGTAACACTATCGTACAGTCCGGTCTATCCGTCTGATATGTCGCATATCTAGTTTAAGGATGGTAAACGTCAGAACCCAGTAACCGATAAGTCGTGCCGATGTAAGCTCATAACGCGTCGAGAAACTACTAATAACACTTATCAGTAAATCTCTGTAGCATCCCTGGACAGGGACTTATAATTATTGCCAATCGAGCACAGCGCAACATCAACCCCTAATACCGGGAGAGACGAATCCCCTCCTATCGCTCATTGCCTCCATATGATTCGGGACTGTACCCAACAGCCACCGTTTTGCACGTTCTCTTGAATGTGGTAAGGTAAAAATCAAAGCACAGTGGGAATCACAAAAGAATCTATAACGATCTCGGGTCTACAGACTAACCTGTACCAGTGTCACCAGAGAACTGCTATCTGACGTTAGGTATAGTACCATCTAGGAGTTATCGGCGAGTCCGTTCAGTGTACCCAGTCTGCACTGAGCACCCATATACCATCTTTGATGTCAAACACCAATGGATGTAGGATCATCCATCGCCCATCATATGGGTCAAGATGCGTATACGCTAGTCTACTCCGGAATATCGATGCTCTATCTCGATACACCCTCGACTAAGACTAATTTTACGGTGTACTTGTGGACTACCCTTGGCCCTACTAGTATGATCTCCATCATAGTCCTGGTAGTCAAGTACACATCCTAAGGGCTTCATTAACATGTGAGAGCAAGACAGCATCTCTTATACAAGTCAACATGTTAAGACAAAGAGCAACCAGATAGCAAACTATCATGTCGAGCAAGAAAGTCCTCTCTATATATATCCAAGCATCCACTATAATATACATCACATGTACAATAATGGCATCTAGGGCATACATATAACTAACACCAAGTTAACCGAACCTTCTTAAAACACTTTGGCTTTTGGATTTTCACGGAGTCGTATATATCATTGCTAATCCTACATCCCTTTTTGCATTTCTCCAGAACACTTCGTATCACTATAAAAATCCATATTGCTTAGATATTCCATCGTATAGTTACATACGAACTTGAAGGAACTTGTTCAAGTTCAAAGATGGATTCTGGTTCTGGAGAAATTGAATAGGATTATTCGGTTGTCTTTTCTCTTTACCTTCTCTCAGGTTGCGAGAGCTCCTAGAATTAGGAGAGTACACCTACTGTGCTTATTGGATAGTCTTCTTCCAAACCATAGGCGAGTGCTGAAGGGTAGGGAAGGAAGAAAACCGATTAGCCTAAGTGTGGTGTACAGAAGGTAATAAGTAAAGACATATAAAGGGATTGGATTAAGGGTAAAAGAAATTGCGACTGCTATCATTCATGACAAAACCGCGTATACCCCTACCACTCCTATGTCACCTTTGCATTTCTCCGGAACACTCCGTATCACTACGAAGATCCATATTGCTTGGGTATGCCATCGTATAGTTACATACGAACTCAAAGGAACTTGATCCAGTTCGAGGACGATTTCCGGTTCGGGAGAAATTGAATAGGATTATTTGGTTGTCTTTTATCTTTACCTTCTCTCAGGTTGTGAGGACTCTTGTTATTAGGAGAGTACACCTATTGCGCTTATTGGATAGTCTTCTTCTGAACCATAGGCTGGTGCCGAAGGGTAGCGAAGGAAGAAAATTAATTAGCCTAAGTGTAGTGTACAGAAGGTAATAAGTAAAGACATATAAAGGAATTAGAGTGAGGGCAAGGAAGTATATGGTTACTGTCATGAATCTGGATAGTAGAAAATGCATTACTAAGAATACCCGGCTACCTCTTCGAAATATTTTCATGTTTCTGTTTTACTGTGCGGTGTTAGTGTTGTTTTTCTAGTTAGATTCTAACTCCAGGGTATGTATTAACCAAATTTGATTCTCACATCTGTATGGCGTTACAGATAGTGAGTAGGAGTAAGATATTTGGAATTGGGTGATTAGATCCTCTATATATCAGAATTATTTGTAATTGGTGATATTTGAGGAAATCCCCTGAGTTTTGCCTGACAAAAAATATTTGGTTTTGAATATCCGTTGATATGCACCAATTTCAAACTGATATATCTGTACTTGTATTTTATAAAGTGAGATATAACTTTTTGAAATTATGTCTATGACATTTACCAGTATCAGTTGATAGTTAGGTAAGGTGCATTCAACAACGGTGTAATTCTGTTAGTGTATATGCCCTAGAGGCCATTACTGTATCATACTAGTTTGTATATTACTTGATGGAAGCTTGGGATATTCATCTTGTACTGACAATCTTGCTCAATATAGTAGTATGCTACTTGGTTTGTTTCTACTTTAATGTGTGCATGTGTTTCTTTTAGCATATCGCCTTTACACATTAGTGGATCCCTAAGGATCTTTGCTTGATTACCAGCGTTGTGATGGCAGTCACACTCGTGGGGGCTGGGTAATCCACAAGCAAATCCTTATGCAGGTCCCTAGTCGTAGGACTATCGAGACAGGGCATCGATACTCCGGAGTACACTAGCGTATGCGCTTCTCATCCCAGTTTGGGAGACGGTCTGTCCCACAGCCGTCAGTACATCGTACTTGAGATAGTATGAGGGTGATCGTTAGGTTACGAGTACACTGGACAGGACTCGTCGGGAACTGTTGGTTGGTATTATACCTATCGCCAGTTATCAGTTCCCAGGTGACATGAGTACAGCTTAGTCCGTTGACTTGACACTGTCACTTCGCCTCGAGTGTGTTCCCACTGTTCTTTGATTACTACCCTACCATGGCTCAAAGGAGTCGTGCAAACAGGTAGTTTTTGGGTGCAGTCCCCAAGCACTTGGAGGCAGTGACGGTTAGACAGGATTCGTCTCTCCCGGTATTGGGGGTTGATATCGCGCTGTGTCTAGGAGTGCCATTACACAAAGTCCCTGGCCAGGGCAAGCGAGATAGACTGGTAGGTTTCCAGTGTTATCTCAGGGTGTTTTGGGATACACTCCGATACGACTTGTACCGCTATTAGGGGACTGACGTTTACTGCCCCCTAGGCCCGCTATGCGATACTCTTAGACGAACAGACCGGACAGTACGGAGACTGTCACATTCAGGCTCAGTAGGAGTTCAGATGGGTTTACCTCGTCAGTCTTCTTATCGGCATCTACCTGGGGACCGTTACGTACAGCTAGTGCCGCTTACGGTCTGTGGTTAAACCCACTGCCAGCGTAGTGCCGAGTCTTTAGAGTCCCACACAGAAGGTTATTCGCATTTAGGCAAAATGAGTAGAGGTCGCATGGTTTTGCGACGGGGTTCGTTCACATCCGCGCACTTGTGCACGTTTGGTGTCCGGACAGCTTATACTAGCGGGCTTTGGTTTAAGCCAGATCCTAGTATATGTTTTGGGATTGGTTTTATCTCTTTTTATTCGTGTTCCTCGGAACACGGATACGGGTGTGTATGCACAGTTGACTGAGGCAGAGGCAGAGGACTTTCATTAGGGTTGATGACCATTGTCTTTTTCTTAACCCTAATGTTTATGTGTGAAATATGATTGTTAATATTAGTTAATTATAATTGTTTTATGGTTAGGGTTGTTGACCATTTGACTATGGTTGACATGTTGACCTATGTTGACAATTTGACCATCATTATTTCATATGAAAGATGCTCTTTGATTCTTGCAAAAGTAATTAATGTGAAATGATAATGGTCATTTCAAGATTAACAATCACAATTATCTTTAGCTAATTATTTATTGATCATAATTCACATATATGTGAGAAGGTTGGCATTATTCTTCTCATTCTATCATTCTCATTCTCTCTCATCCTCTTCCTCTCTCTCAAAGCTCTGTCCTCTCATGAGTTGAGAACCATTGAGCTTGAGATAAATCCCTTAAAATTACTCTCTACCCTTTCTAAGGTTCTAGGTTTAGCACACCAAGCACCTTAGTTACTTCTAGTTTGAGGTTGGAGCCAAAGGTAGAGACCCTCGGGTGAATCTTTCTTCGGCAAGAGAAGTCGACGAGGAGAACCCGTTCATCACACTCCAATGAGCAAGAAGAGAAGGACTTCAAGACTTAGGTATAACCCCTTAACCGAGTAGCTAACTCTTTTGGCTTGGTAGTTAGTTTCTGTTTAGCAAAGATCCCTCCTTTGGTTAGTCTATGTTGCCTAGTGTTGTAAAAGTCGAATTTTTCATAACGTTTCCGCCTCCCCGCAAGCACCGGGGTGGGCAACATGGACTTACAGTGGTATTAGAGCCTAGCTAAACACAAACTAACTAGTTAGCAAAGTATCTAGAACTTCGATCAGACAAAAAACCGCAAAACACCCCGTAAAACCTAAGTTTCTGCCGATTTTTATTTCTGCTCAAAAAATAATAAATCATGTACTAAAAATAGGCTCAGGCTTTTGTTAGAACAGGAAAGAAAAACGATCCAGTGAGTCGACCAACTCACCGCGGTTCCGCGGCAAGAGATTGCTCCTGCCGCGGATCCGCGGCCGAGTTGACTCGGTTGTGGATCGTTTCTCCTGCAGTTTTCTTCTACTGGTGTTTTGTGGTTTTTGAGATGGTTTGTTTCTGCCCAGAATTTCCAGAGAACAAGTTCGTTTTTGGGGTGGTCACAAATCCGTATTTTGATCGAACTTCTTTACACTTTGGCTAATGGGTTATATCTGTGATGTGATATATGTATTGAACGTCTGCTAATCGCTATACGTCAATTAGTGGGGGTTATACATATCTGTGATCTGTAATGTTGATGGTTTGTGTATATGAATTCGTTGGATTATCGCGGATGAATAGCCGTGGGGGTTGTGAGATGAGAGTTTTCTTATTCTTTCAATTCTTGTAATATGTAAATTGATGTAATATTATTTGTATGGCAGCACAACCGGGTTGGGGTTGTAGCCGTCATTGTATAATTTCTTTTACTGTTTTTGCTCCTAGGATAGACCCAAGGTGGGGTGCACAAACTATCGGGTATCTCGGAGTGCCGAGTGGCCTATTCACGGTGTTGAGGGAGGTTGCTCCGCTACGGGTAGTTGGCGGGTAGTTTGCCGCAGCCGTAGGGGTCTAGGGTAGGGTTTGGCTATTCATCACGACCGTGTAATCAGCTCTTCGTTACAGGCTCGTACGAAATGCGGATTCCTAGTATATCCAATGTGTTCATCTGTGATCTGGAATGGCTATCATTGCATATGATGAATGTATATATCTATATATGATATCTATTTAGGCGTTGCTTATGTTTTGCATCCGCGCTAGTCCAGTCCCCGCTCTGTCGTTAGTTAAGTAACCTAACGGGTGATGACGGGACCCCGTGGCGAATGCGGATGGCATAAGCGTACGTCATATTTTTGTTGTTTTCTGCAATGGTTAGATTAATTGATGGGACGCATTAAAATTAATGCAAGAAAAATAAACCAAGTAAAAGTCGTTGGAACACTTTCAAAACCACTCGGTTCTTTTCAAAACCAAATTTTAAATGCAGAGCTTGAACCACTCCTTTTGAAAGCTATCTCGTTCCTTCGATTATATCAAGTTCACTACGTTCACGGTTTCGCCAAAACCATTCGTAGCCCTCCGTCATTTCACATGGATAGTCAATAAGTATTCAAGCTTTGTTTGTTGGCCAAAGTCCAGGCATAGTGATTGGTAACTATTGGGTATTCATGTGAGGCATAGATAGATGTGTTGGTTTGGGACAGTCGTTCTATCTTGTTGGCCAAAGTCAAGGGTATGTGCGGGTGGGTTCAAATTAACCTGGAGAATGACGGGTAGAACTTGACATGTGACTTATGATTTGTTGGCCAAAGTCAAGGTCATAAGAGCATGGGGCAAAAATCCACATCGGGAGTTTCAAAAGAAACTGAAACTTGCTACCGCTGCATACAATTTGGAGTGTGATGATTCTGGTAGGATTCCTTCAGTTTTGTCACGCGATGATATTTGGATCCCGATCTTACTGTGAGTATATGCTACTCCTCTAAAACTTTCTCACTTAACGATCAATGCAATAAACCAAGTAGGTGTCTAGAAAGGTGTTAGCGGGGCTACGCCCATAGGGAAAAGAGGTTATTTAATTAAGGAACTTTGCGAAAGCGTTGGAAAACCTCCCTCGAAGTACCGACACTGGCCTGGCTGAACGGTTAAGCAAGAATTGTATGGTGAGATTGATCCCGACTAATTCTTCCTTTATGGTTTGAGGAGGGATTCGAGAGACAGTGGGAGCCATCCTGTTTAGACAAATTAAAAACCACTCTAAACTTGCAAGAGTATCATGCTAAAGTGTTTCTTCTCTCTCTCCTAATTGCAGCGACCAAATATCATGACTGGACTTAAGTTACTTCTAGATAAAAATATATTGACAGGGCCAAACTACAAAGATTGGCTCAAGAATGTCAAAATGGCAATCACTTATGACAAGTTGAGGTATCTCCTTACCACCAAAGCTCCCCCTGTCCCAGGTCCCAAAACCAGCGTTGCGGATAGGGAAATCCGTAAGACCTGGAAAATCGACCGTGCGAAAGCCAAGTGCCTCGTGCTTGCCTCTATGGACATTGAACATCAGAGGAGGCATGAGAATATGGACCTCGAATACATATTTCTCCATACAAAAGAACTGTATGCAGAGCAATCCCGTATCGCCAGATACAAAGTGTCGAAAAAGCTGTTTTCGGCGAGATTGGCCGTCGAATCATCGGTAGAGGAACACGTGCTTAAGATGATTGGCCACATAGAGGAGCTCATGGACCTTGGGACCACGTTGGAGAATGAGCTCTATACAGACTTGATTCTCCAGTCCCTCCCTTCCACTTACGTCCTGTTTATCCTGAACTTCAACTTGCAAGAAAAGGAAGTTGAACTTTCAGAACTCCTCAACATGCTGAGGAGTGCAGAGGGCACCCTACAGAAAGGTAGGGAAACATCCACTTTGTTTGTAGGAGGATCTTCCTCTTCTAGGTCCAAGGCAAAAGCCACGGGAAAGAAGTAGAAAACCCACGCCAAACCAAGGGGCGGTGTTAGTAAGGTGGATACGAAGGGAAAGGCAATAGCAACAAAGGTAGCGGGAAAGCTTGTGGGGAAGGAAGAATGCTTTTACTGTCACAAGAGTGGACACTGGAAGAAAGATTGCAGGGCTTGGAAGGCCAGAACCCAAGATCTGAAGCAAGTTGCGGCTTCAGTTTCAGGTGTGTATGTTATTGAAAACTGTCTATCAATAAACTCTACTTCCTGGGTATTGGATACCGGATCAGGATCTCATATCTGTAATTCTTTGCATGCATTGAGAAAGCGTAGGTTTTTGAAGGCGGGTGACATGACCCTCAAAGTTGCAAACGGAGCTAGCATGGATGCTGAGGCCGTGGGGGACTATCACCTGGGAATGTCAGATGGACATGTTTTGGTTTTACGTAATTGCTTTTTTGTACCCAATGCAACTTGTAATATCATTTCTGTATCTTTAATATTTAAAGAAGGTTATGAATTTGCGTTTGTAAGTAATGTTGAAACATTCACCTTAATCAAGTTCTGATTGGGTCAGGTACATTAAGCAATGGTATATACGTATTAAACCAACAACAGATTTTCAATATCCAGAATACACACAAAAGAATGTCTCCGGAAACAAATCAGGCTTTCTTATGGCATTGTAGATTGGGTCACATCAATGAGAGAAGGTTGACGAAGTTACATACAGAAGGATATTTGGATCCGTTCGAATATCAATCATATGCAACTTGTCAATCCTGTCTCGAAGGAAAGATGACAAAGACTCCGTTCACTGGACACGGAGTAAGAGCAAGCGAGCTCTTGGGACTCGTACACAGCGACGTGTGCGGTCCAATGTCTACGTATGCACGAAGCGGTTATTCTTACTTCATTACTTTTACAGATGACTTTTCAAGGTACGGATATGTCTTCTTAATGAAACATAAATCCGAAGCCTTTGGAAAATTCTAGGAATATTAGAATGAAGTAGAAAAACAAACAGGCAAAAGTATCAAGACACTGAGATCTGATCGAGGTGGTGAATACTTGAGTGCCGAGTTCCTGGATTACCTAAAAGAGAATGGAATTCTGTCTCAGCTTACTCCTCCATACACTCCGCAACATAACGGTGTATCGGAGAGATGGAACCGGACCCTATTAGATATGGTACGTTCCTTGATGAGTAACGCTGAGTTACCGCGATCATTCTAGGGATATGCACTAGAATCAGCTGCATACCTTTTGAACCGAGTTCCAACTAAGTTTACTACACCATATCAGATGTGGTGTGGGAAGAGACCCTATCTTAATCACATTAAGACATGGGGATGTCCAGCTTTTGTAAAAAAGCAGCATGCGGACAAACTCGAGACACGCTCGGTACGGTGCAAGTTTGTGGGTTATCCAAAGAACTCCAAGGGATATTTCTTCTATTACGAAGAAGAACAAAAGGTTTTTGTTTCTCGTCATGCCCACTTCTTGGAAACTGAGTTTTTGGAAAATCAGATAAGTGGGAGCGCAATAGAATTGGAAGAAATTCCAGAACCACGAGCTATTACTGAAAGCTTAGTAGAACCAGAGGGTTCAAAAGATCAGGACATTCCTGCGCCGCTCCGTAGAAGTAGTAGGCAGTCTCATCCGTCCGAGAGATACTACGGTTTTCTCATAGGACGGGGATAGAGAGGATTGCATCCATTGATAGTGATGAGCCGACTAGCTTCCAGCAGGCCATTCAGAGTGTTGACTCGGTAAAATGGCTGGATGCAATGCCGACCGAAATGGAGTCCATGTACACCAACAAAGTATGGGCATTGGACGTTGCTCCAGATGGGGTAAAACCCATAGGATGCAAGTGGAATCTTCAAAAGGAAGATTGGTGTAGATGGACAGGTTGAGACCTATAAGGCTAGACTTGTTGCAAAGGGTTTCCGTCAAAGACCTGGCTTGGGCTATGACGAAACCTTTTCTCCAGTGGCTATGCTGAAATCATTCGGATCCTTCTTACCATTGCTGCCTTCCACGATTATGAGATCTGGCAGATGGACGTAAAGACCGCTTTTCTAAATGGAAATTTAGAGGGGTGTGTCTATATGGACCAGCCAGAGGGTTTCATTCAAAGAGGGAGCAGCGGAAAGGTGTGCAAGTTGCTTAAGTCCATCTATGAACTAAAGCAGGCATCACGGAGTTGGAACATCTGTTTTGATGAGACGGTCAAAGAATTTGGCTTTATCAAAAATCCAGATGAACCATGCATCTATAGTAGATTTGTAGCAAGAACTGTAGTATTCCTCATTTTATACATGGATGACATTCTCTTGATAGGAAATGGTATTCCTATGCTACAATCTGTCAAAAGGTTCTTGTCATACAGGTTCTCATGAAAGACCTGGGTGATGCCTCTTACATTCTGAGGATCCGGATCTATCGTAACAGATCCAAGAGGATATTAGGACTTTCACAGTCCAGGTACATCGACACCATACTGAAAAGATTCAGTATGGAAGATTCCAAGCGCGGTAATCTACCGGCTTGTCACGGGATCACCCTCTCGAAAGAGATGTCTCCCAAGACTGATATGGAAAGGGATCGCATGTCTATTATACCCTACGCTTCTGCGGTAGGCTCTATAATGTATGCGATGTTGTGCACCAGACCAGATGTAGCTTATGCACTGAGTGTGGTAAGCCGGTATCAGTCAAACCCTGGGGAGAAACACTGGATAGCGGTAAAGAACATTCTCAAGTACCTGAGAAGGACTAAGGAGATGTTCTTGGTGTATGGCGGAAAGACCTCAGATCGAGGCCTTTGCTGACTCCAGCTTCCAGAGTGACAAGGATGATTCCAAGGTCCATGTCGGGTTATGTCTTTACCCTCTATGGAGGGGCGGTGTGTTGGAAGAGTTCCAAACAGGAAACCGTTGCTGACTTGACGATGAAGCGGAATATATCGCTGCTGCAGATGCGCAAAAGAAGCCGTCTGGATAAGGAAGTTCCTAACAGAACTTCAGGTGTTCCGTCCATTGTTGATCCAGTACCTCTGTATTGCGACAACAATGGGGCTATAGCTTTAGCGAAGGAACCCAGGTCCCATCAGAAGTCCAGGCACATCTTGAGGCAGTATCACCTGATCAGGGAGATCGTGGGTCGCCAGGAGATCGAGGTTCGGAGAGTTTCTACGGAAGATAACACTGCTCATCCATTCATGAAGGCCTTACCACAGACTCAGTTCGAGCGGCTGATCGAGATGATAGGTCTTCGATACACCAGTACATGGCCATAGTGCAAGTGGGAGATTGTTAGTGTATATGCCCTAGAGGCCATTACTTTATCATACTAGTTTGTATATTACTTGATGGAAGCTTGGGATATTCACCTTGTACTGACAGTCTTGCTCAATATAGTAGTATGCTACATGGTTTGTTTCTACTTTAATGTGTGCATGTGTTTCTTTTAGCATATCGCCTTTACACATTAGTGGAGCCCTTAGGATCTTTGCTTGATTACCAGCGTTGTGATGGCAGTCACACTCTTGGGGGCTGGGTAATCCACAAGCACATCCTTATGCAAGTCCCTAGTCGTAGGACTATCAAGACAGGGCATCGATACTCGTAGTAGACTAGCGTATGCGCTTCTTATCCCAGTTTGGGAGATGGTCTGTCCCACAGCCGTCAGTACGTCGTACTTGAGATAGTATGCGGGTGCTCGTTAGGTTACGAGTACACTGGACAGGACTCGTCGGGAACTGTTGGTTGGTATTGTACCTATCGTAAGTTATCAGTTCCCAGGTGACATGAGTACAGCTTAGTCCGTTGACTTGACACTGTCACTTCGTCTCGAGTGTGTTCCCACTGTTCTTTGATTATTACCCTACCACGGCTCAAAGGAGTCGTGCAAACAGGTAGTTTTTGGGTGCAGTCCCGAAGCACTTGGAGGCAGTGACGGTAAGACAGGATTCGTCTCTCCCGGTATTGGGGGTTGATATCGCGCTGTGTCTAGGAGAGCCATTACTCAAAGTCCCTGGCTGGGCAAGCGAGATAGACTGGTAGGTTTCCAGTGTATATCTCAGGGTATTCTGGGCTACACTCCGACACGACTTGTACCGCTAATTAGGGGACTGACGTTACCGCCCCCTAGGACCGCTATGAGATGCTCTTAGACGAACAGACCGGACTGTACGGAGACTGTCACATTCAGGCTTAGTATGAGTTCAGATGGGTTACCTCGTCAGTCTCTTATCGGCATCTACCTGGGGACCATTACGTACAGCTAGTGCCGCTTGCGGTCTGTGGTTAAACCCACTGCCAGCGTAGTGTCGAGTCTTTTTTAGTCCAACACTGAGGGTTATTCGTCTTTAGGCAAAATGAGTAGAGGTCGCATGAGTTTTGCGACGGGGTTCGTTCACATCCGCGCACTTGTACATGTTGGTGTCCGGACAGCTTATACTAGCGGGCTTTGGTTTAAGCCAGATCCTAGTATATGCTTTGGGATTGGTTTTATCTCTTTGTATTCCTGTTCCTCGGAACACACGGATACGGGTGTGTATGCACAGTTGACTGAGGCAGAGGCAGAGGACTTTCATTAGGGTTGATGACCATTGTCTTTTCTTCTAACCCTAATGTTATGTGTGAAATTTAGTTAATTATAATTGTGTTATGGTTAGGGTTGTTGACAATTTGACTATGGTTGACATGTTGACCTATGTTGACAATATGACCATCATCATTTCATATGAAAGATGCTCTTTGATTCTTGTAAAAGTAATTAATGTGAAATGATAATGTCATTTCAAGATTAACCATCACAATTAATCTTTAGCTATTATTTATTTATCATAATTCACATATATGTGAGAAGGTTGGCATTATTCTTCTCATTCTTTCATTCTCATTCTCTCTCATCCTCTTCCTCTCTCTCAAAGCTCTGTCCTCTCATGAGTTGAGAACCATTGAGCTTGAGATAAATCCCTTAAAATTACTCTCTACTCTTTCTAAGGTTCTAGGTTTAGCACACCAAGCACCTTAGTTAATTCTAGTTTGAGGTTGGAGCCAAAGGTAAAGCCCCTCGGGTGGATCTTTCTTCGGCAAGAGAAAGGCGACGAGGAGAACCCATTCATCACACTCCAAGGAGCAAGAAGAGAAGGACTTCAGGACTTGGGTATAACCCCTTAACCGAGTAGCTAACTCTTTTGGCTTGGTAGTTAGTTTATGTTTAGCAAATATCCCTCCTTTGGTTAGTCCATGTTGCCTAGTGTTGTAAAAATCGAATTTTTCATAACGTTTCCGCCTCCCCGCAAGCACCGGGGTGGGGCAACGTGGACTTACAAATTCTTCTTAACCCATAGTACAGTTTTCGATCTTCGACGCACAGGGTTTTAGTTGTTAAACTCAGTGGACTTATACAAAGTATTGTATGTTGTCCGATGTCCGCTAGGACAAAGGAGTTGGTACTCATACTATATTCTATTTACTCATAACTTCTTTAGTTTTAGACAAGTATTTCATTGAATACAAGGTCCAAGTTATGAGAAGATATAGGTATAAGAATAAAGTATAGAACTATATGTTGCAAGTATCGGGATTCTTCAAAGTCATCAAAGATGTAGATACTTGTGTTAGGTATTCCGTTGTAAGTAAAAGTTTTGAGAACATGCTTCTCTTTCAGGTTACTCATACGTGGATGCATTCCTTGACGAGTAAAGCTGCGAGGCCTCCTTCCATTTGGTTGATATGCACTGGGAAACGGTCGCAAGATTTTTAAATCCGGTTCCAATTAAATTAGTGCCTTTGTTTCTATATTGGATATATAGAATGGATTTCATATCTTAACGATGTAAGGATATGGAGTTGTTCGGCTGATACTTAAAACCAAAAACTGGACAAACTCAAGGCACGTTCAGTAATGGCAGTTTGTAGGTTATCCCGGGCTTTGACGAGGGATAACATTCTACATCTAGAAGATCAATAGTTATATTGTTCTGACTCACCACAATTTTTAGTAAAATGAATTCTTTTAAGAAAACAATAGGGGGAGTATGGTAGAACTAGAAGTAATTCCAGAACCACAAACGATTACTAAAAATTTAGTAGAACCTAAAAATTCAGATGGTTTCGACGATCCATTATCCACTTCCGCAGATTTGGTAGGTAATCTCAGGCACCCGAGAGGTAC